>CM076579.1:172100376-172253883 GCA_034641835.2 Pinus albicaulis
TCAAGCTTCTGCAGAAGGACCAAGCTCTGATACCAATTGTTGGGAAAAATACTGAGAGGGGGGGGGTGAATCAGTATTTACTGCATAATCAAATTTTTTACTTTTTCATTCCTTAAAACCCATACGCTACTTTACTTCAGTAAACTAGCGTATATACGCGGATCCCCTTTATTAAACTAGTGTATACACAGAGATTTAGATATGTCATTAAGTCTTCACTTAAACCATTCTATCATTCATTCTTCAGATATTCAATAAGCAGTAAACAGGTGCAGTAAGAACAGAATAAACCATCACACAAAGCATCACACATGAACACCAGGATTTTTAGGTGGAAACCCAAATCGGGAGAAAACCACCGCTGCAGTTGCTCAGCCTTCAATATTTTATTATAGAGAAAACATCTTACAACATATGTGCCGGCGCAGACTTGACCAGCACGCAGGCACCCACCTGCGCTCGTTTACCAGCCTCTCCTGGAAGGGAGCTCCAACCCCCTGACTCGTTTACCAGCCTCTCTTGGAAGGGAGCTACGACCCCCGATCTCGTTTACCAGCCTCACCTGGAAGGGAGCTACAACCCCCTGACTGAAGGCTACAACCTTCAGCACCACCTTGGACCACGTTTCATCAATTTTCACACTAGATCCAACAACTTCAATAGAACACCACTTGCAGGCCACATTTCATCATATTTTCATACTGGACCCTTTCCATACTTTTAAGCACAAACATACGTCACCAACAGATACATATCAACACAGATCAGATAGCAGAAACACAGCAGAACAGATCAGATATTTCATACCCCTTGCTTCAACAAACCCTAGTTTGCATACGCGCTTTCCCTTCATTGATGTCGCTTATATACACTCTTCCGTCCACACAAACCAGCGTATACCTCAGTGTATATTTTATTGCGCATACGCGCTTTCTCTTCGCTGAAGCCGCGTATATACGCGCTTCCTCCGCGGTGAAGTAGCGTATAGATCTTCAATCATTACAGAGTAGCATACTTCATCAGATCAGATATTCAGTTCAGATCTACCCTTTTGCTTCAGACAGATGTTCGCCTAGATGCTCGCCTCATCACAGATCTAAGCCTTCCATAATCAGATCTAACAAATACAAGTACATTTCAGATCTAAAGATCCCGCTTCATCATTTCTTCATAAGTGCTTCATAGATTCAGATCTATCATCAAACCTTTACCCTTTCCATACAGATATACTTCATAGAGAAGTATTCATTCAAGTTCAGACATCTTGCTCCCACACGTGCATACGCGATTTCCCCTAGGCCAATCCGCGTATACCAAGAGACATACTCTTTTTCATCATACTTTGAGTACATTCCGAATTCCTTTCTTCATTGCCTTTTTTTCACACTATAGATACATCAGATTTCCTTCATCAAGGACATATGCTATCAAGCACAACTTCATCAAGTAAGTTGTCATCATCTTCATCAAGTGGGTTGCCCTTCAAGGACAACACTCAGCATCATATAAACATCATATCACATCAGATTTACATCATTTACCAAGTCCATCAAGTCAAGAATAACTTCATCAGGTGGATTGCCATCAAGGACAACATATGTCAACAGTAGCATGTCTTTATCTTCATTCAGTGGGTTGCCATCAAGGACAACATCCTGCATCATATTTCCAACAATCTCCCCCTTTGGACTTGATGGCAACCATGATGGTGTTTGGTTACCACAATAGATAGATACATTAAGAATACAATGACACCATGTCATTCTCCTTATTTTCCATGTCACTCTCTCCATTTTTGGCATCATTCAAACACCATGTCACTCTCCCCCTTTGACATCAAGGGCAAAGGGCACATCATTATCTTCATTCACACACCATGTCACTCTCCCCCTTTGACATCAAGGGCAACGGACAAAACCAGTAGATCAAAACCAACACACTCTCCCCCTTTGACATCAAGGGCAACGGGCGGATCAAAACCAACACACTTACCCTTTTCTCCTCATGTGGAAGAAACATTCTGCAGATCTGATATGTGCTGAAGTGGCCAAGCTCCCCCTGAGTTCATGCTGAATCTTCAAACATATTTGTCAATGAAGTACATGACTCTTCCTATCACCAAAGACTCATACTTACATCAATTATTCATCCAAGTGGATTTACATATGAGACTCAACTACCCAACCAAGTGGGTTTACAAATCTGATTCAGCTGCCCAACCAAGTGGGTTTACAAAATTTGACTCAGCTACCCAACCAAGTGGGTTTACAAAATTGACAAGTCCTTACATGACTGAATATTACAATTTTACAACATGAGTCTCAACAAGACCTTTTCATCAAACTACAAATATGACTTTTCATGACCAATACCAAGAAGACCTCAAGAGAGATCATATAACAGAACCATCATAATGCCAACAATGCATTATACTCAGCAACGCTAATGCTCCCCCTGAATCTGTGCATCCATGCATCCTTTTCATATGACTAAGGCTCCCCCTTAGTTTGTGCATCCTGAAAACTTCCACCAACAAATCATCAAGGCATCTTCATCAAAAAATTAGAAACAGAATTATGAGAACTGGAACACCACCAGAGATACCAAACAGTATCAGAGATACCAAACAGCACTGCAGCTGTGCTGAAGAGAGCTGAACCAACCAAAAATTGTCAGCAATCAGTAATACGCGGTTTTATGTGCAGGAACTTGCGTACATACGCGACTGTGTTTCAGTAAAACCCGCGTATCCAAAGCCATCTTCTAAATTCAACCAGAACTGATCCTTTGTGAGAAAAATGCAGTGTTCAGCTTCTTTCTGAGGTATTTGAATGCTTCCTTGGACTACAGATAGATGGAACAGGGTAGTAGTTTCTTCAAAAGTCATCCAACGGTTGTAGCATAAGCACATTAGTAACCAAGCCTTCAGATTCTTTGTAGCATCAATACAATCTTTCCAAGAAAGTTTATCATATCAAAACAACAACTTCCCATAAGTGTCAAGCAATCATTCATGTGGTCCACCACCATCCTACATCACCATGACCTTTAAGATTTAACATGAAGTAACATATGTAGGCAAAAGATCTCAACCATAGTAACAAACTATGCATGATCTAATCTTATTTCTGAATCACACGACATCCAACTCATCCATGTGTGAGTACAAAAGATACTTATTAGCAACCAGGGCTCAAAATATCATCATAATGAGCCATGTACCAAGTCATCTTCATTTGAGCATGAGTATCACAAAAACCAGAGAATAAGCAATCATATTGCCAACAATGCAATCATTAGTATTCAACCTGCTGCTCCCCCTAAACCAGTGCTCTTCCTTTACTTGTGCAATCTGAAACACCTTCAACAGCAAACAATCTCTGCATGATCTGTCCTTCTCTCTGAATTATAAGATTTCAACGAATACTCTTCATCAACAAGCAAACAGGACTCAACCATAACTTTCAACATAGGAAACCAAGTATCATGTCATTATAATCATGAATGTAACCAGAATAATGCTAACAGTGCAATCATCAGCAGTCAGACTGATGCTCCCCCTGAACCTCTGCTCCAGATCTTCAGTTATCATATGAATTCTCTTATCCTCAATGCATACGCGACTGTGTCTGATTAAACTCGCGTGTATACGCGACTTTGGTTCATCGAACCTGCGTATGGAAAGTGAAGCATAGAATTTTTCATCTTCCTTCTTATTCCTGTGCTTGTACCTCCTGTACCTGTCTTTTATTTACACCAGATGCTCTGTCAGAAATTCATATAGCCAAAGTAATTAAATCAACCATGAGAGTCATCATGCATTGCTCCCCCTGTGACGATACATTACTAAATCTCATAATGTATCTCACATCATTCCTACAGTCAATCAGAGAAGTAAGCTTCAGAAGCGGATGACTGCAGTAGGGTCTGAATTCCCTACGTTTCTGATCGGTCCTCCTTCTTTTTCCAGATTTGTTTGACCTTTCTATCTGTGTGCTGGAAGTTATCCACTTTCCCAGATCTGTTCATCCTGCATTCTTTTTCTACATGTCCATACTTGTTACAAGCATAACATCTCATGTGGCCAGAGAAATAAACATAAGAATCATGATGAGTATTTCTAATCTTCCTCCTTTTACAATCAGCTGCTTTATGTCCATACATGTTACATGAGAAACAATATCCCCTGAAGAAACTAGAGTACCTTTCTGAATAGAATCTGTTTGATTGTGACTGAAATGACCTGCTCCTGCAATTTGCTGCAACATGCCCATAATTATGACATTTGAAACATTCAACATTATTGAATGATTTCCTTTGAGATTTCTTCATTTTTGGTTGACCTTTTGTTTCTTCCAACACTTCAAGTTTCGTATTGACACCTTCCTTTGAATCATTAGCATTCTCTTGTGAACTAGATTCTCCTTTAACAGTTTCATGAAAACCAAGACCAAGTTTGATAGAAGGAGACCTTTGACTACTAAGAATATTATCCAGAATCTTAGTACCATCTTGAAACCTCAAAAGTCTAACCTTTTCTTCTAATTTACCTTTGAGAATGTTTACCTCAACCTCCAGGGCTTGACATTGCTTTGTCATGCTTTCTTCTTTCCTTCTTCCATTTTCTACTTGATCCTTCAGATTTAGAATTTCTTCTTTCAACCAATTTTCGTTTTCTTCACATGTTTGTTGCAGCTCTTCATTCTTCTTCTTCGATGCTTTGAGATCTTCTTTCAGAGATATGTTTTCAGCTTCAAGTCCAGCATTATTCTTATTTGATTTTTCGAGACCTACTTTGAGGGAAATGATTTCTGCTTCAAGTTCTTCATTCTTCTTATTTGATTCTTCAAGATCTGCTAGTAGAGAGATGATTCCATCTCCAAATCCTGCATTCTTCTTGTTTGATTCTTCAAGATCTGCTTGTAGACGTTCTATGACAGACCAGATTTTTGCTCCAAGTTCTTCATTTTCATTTAGTTGTAGAGGTTCCTCACTCTTCTTACTTGATGCTTCTAGAGAGATGACTGTAGCTTCAAGACCTTCATTCTCCATTTTCCCCATTGTTACGGATCTCCTTCAAGCGATTAAGCTTCTGCAGAAGGACCAGGCTCCGATACCAATTGTTGGGAAAAATACTGAGAGGGGGGGGTGAATCAGTATTTACTGCATATTCAAACTTTTTACTTTTTCATTCCTTAAAACCCATACGCTACTTGACTTCAGTAAACCAGTGTATATACGCGGATCCCATTTATGAAACTAGCGTATACACAGAGATTTAGATATGTCATTAAATCTTCACTTAAACCATTCCATCATTTATTCATCAGATATTCAATAAGCAGTAAACAGGTGCAGTAAGAACACAATAAACCATCACACAAAGCATCACACATGAACACCAGGATTTTTAGGTGGAAACCCAAATCGGGAGAAAACCACCGCTGCAGTTGCTCAGCCTTCAATATTTTATTATAGAGAAAACATCTTACAACATATGTGCCGGCGCAGACTTGACCAGCACGCAGGCACCCACCTGCGCTCGTTTACCAGCCTCTCCTGGAAGGGAGCTCCAACCCCCTGACTCGTTTACCAGCCTCTCCTGGAAGGGAGCTACGACACCCCGATCTCGTTTACCAGCCTCACCTGGAAGGGAGCTGCAACCCCCTGACTGAAGGCTACAACCCTCAGCACCACCTTGGACCACGTTTCATCAATTTTCACACTGGATCCAACAACTTCAATAGAACACCACTTGCAGGCTACATTTCATCATATTTTCATACTGGACCCTTTCCATACTTTTAAGCACAACCATACATCATCAACAGATACATATCAACACAGATCAGATAGCATAAACACAACAGAACAGCTCAGATATTTCATACCCCTTGCTTCAGCAAACCCTAGTTTGCATACGCTCTTTTACTTCACTGATTTCGCGTATATACGCGCTTCCGTCCACACAAACCGGCGTATACCTCAGTGTATATTTTATTGCGCATACGCGCTTTCTCTTCGCTGAAGCTGCGTATATACGCGCTTCCTCCGCGTCGAAGCAGCGTATAGATCTTCAATTATTCCAGAGCAGCATACTTCTTCAGATCAGATATTCAGTTCAGATTTACCCTTTCACTTCAGACAGATGTTCGCCTAGATGTTCGCCTCATCACAGATCTAGGCCTTCCATAAGCAGATCTAGTAAATACAAGAGCAATTTAGATCTAGATCTCCTTCTTCATCATTGGTGCATCATACATTCAGATTTATCATTCAAGTGTAACCCTTTCCATTCAGATATACTTCAGAGAGAAGTATTCATTCAAGCTCAGACATCTTGCACCCACCCTCATCATTTGCACAATGAAATTCTTCTCCTTATATATGTTTATCCTTTTTCAATACCATGAGCCCCTTTTTCAATACCACGGCACTAATACCATGAGCTTCTAATACCACGCGCTTCTTCAATACTATGAGCCAAACCAATACCATGAGCCTTCAATACCACGGCCTTGGTTTTGCACTTTTTGAGCGCTTTAGCCCATACGCGACTTGGCACGTTCTTTTCCGCGTGCATACGCGACTTCCCCTAGGCCAATCCGCGTATACCAAGAGACATACTCTTTTTCATCATACTTTGAGTACATTCTGAATTCCTTTCTTCATTTCCTTTTGTTCACACTATAGATACATCAGATTTCCTTCATCAAGGACATATGCTATCAAGCACAACTTGTGCCCACAATACTGTTGATCCATACTTCATTGTCACCTTATACACATATTTGCCCCAACTATACAAGCCTGAGATGATCTTCCAGGATTTCTTCTTTCAACGAGGTTGATACATGGCTTCAAGATGAATTTCAAAAAATGATTTCCGTGTCTGAAACTTTCCTCTCTTTTTTTTCAACGTAACCAAATATTCACTGATGTGAATTTCCTAGGGTTTTGGTATAGACTTATTTCATTACTGTATTGCAACTGTAAATCAAAATTCTCCATAGGCTCAAGTAGATCAGATTGTGTATGTATATATAAATATACATGTGCGTTGAAGTCATTGTTCTTATTTCAGTGAGACTCATACTATCTCCACAAGTCAGCAAATACTCTTCTTACTATAGGAGACTGAGAGCAAGGTCATGAGCTTTTTGTTGTGAGATGATAAATCTTATTTCATAAATATGAGATGGCATAAAACAAGACAAGGGTGATATCCTTTACTATTGATTCCATTGAAATATTTTGAAATGTTAAGGTCAGATTTACCACAGAATTTTCATGTAGACAAATCTTTGCACGTCAGATGAGGAGTTCAATTCTTCAGGAGGGTAGAATGACTTCTTCAGGACAGAATCTCAAATGAGTGTTGTCTGCTTCATGCATCTATACATTCAAAGCCGCAATGTTTCAAGCATGCTTTCATATTGTTTACCTATCAAATGACTCACTGTTTCCTCTGTTGTAGTGCTTTTCTTTTGAATTAGAATGTTTCCAGATTAGGCTTCAATTATTAGCCTTAGGAAATCACCCTTACCAAGCACTTACAAAGACTGATCTGAGGTCCTAGGAGGCTTCTTCAATTACTATTTTTTGCTCAGATAAGGGCTTGATATTCCCATCATTCCAAAAACTAGAACTCACTCAGAAATTTTCCCTAGGGCCCCACAATCTAGGGCACATATTTTCTTTTGATTTAGATGTCATGAATTATAGTTACATTGTTGTTATGATTGTTCAAACACTGTCCAAAAATTGTATTTAAAATGGCTAAAATTTGGCCCAATCTTCATTATCACAAGAACAAAAGATTAGGGCACATGAAGCTTTGACATAAGATAGCACAAACAATGTTCTATCCCTAGCAAAAATACCAAGAGTTCTGAATATACCTTTTGGGTCACAGTTATGTGTCTCTTTTTAGATGAATCTCGACAGCATAGGTAATACTCTTGACCCTGGTTAGGGTTTTGAAATTTCCTTAGTTTCTGTGTTATCCTTTTGGGAATATACAGCCTCACGTTGGAAATACTGAGAGGGCCTTTGACTTCACTTTCCTCAATAGATCTACACAATCTCAACAAAGGTCTCTTAGAGCTGCCTTCAATACACTTCCAAGAATCTGCTTCAAGTCCTCAAGTTTGCTTCAAGACTTCTTTAAGTACTTATCAATGTTTTCTCAGAAGACTATAATCCAAAGGTTCCAAAGGCTTCTCCAAGTGACTATCCTTAAGTCTGAGTTCTCCAAATAATAGCCTTCCAAAATACTCCAACAAATTCTCAAATATTGCCACCAGCTACCCACAAATAATGTTTCAAAAAAAATGGCACACTGTCCAGAAGTGGTGCTACAGCAACATATATCAAAGAAGTATTGTTCTTTAAATGTTGATTCTAGAAGATGAGTCTAGAGTGATATCAGGTCAGAATTATTTAATTGTTCAATAAACAGAATTTTTCCTTACTCCATGTGTCTCTGATCTTTCATAGGTCTGAGGAAACACTTATTCAATGTGGTGAGGTCTATCCAATTGTAGCCCGAGATAAAGTGATGATTGTTCACACACCGAGGTCAATGTTCTGAGTTTCTACCTTTTACACCATAGGTCAATAGGTCCGAGCTTCAACTCAACCTTTTATAGGACTACACCTTTCCCAGCAGCTTCCAGATGACTGTAATATAGTCCAATATTACACTTCAAGCTACCACAGGACAGCCACAGGTCCGAGCACCTTCGAGCCTCTCCACAGAATTTATTCCAGAATCTGAACCCACCGTATTACCACTGTTTTTGTCCAAAACCAAGCCTTCAACCGAGCTTGAAACAGTCACACAGGTCCAAGCTAACCCAAGCTCCACAATTAGTAGTCTGAGCTTCTTCAACACTGATCCGAGCCTCCAAATTCATTTAACTAAAACTATAATTTCTACAATTAGATTTTGTAGGGTAACAGTCCTGTGTAATGATAATCGATCTTCCACAGATGTGCTTATCCGAGACTAGCACTCTGCTTCTCCATATATACTTGTCCACTAGTATGAGTTTGTCCACTCTACTTATCAAATAATATCCTTGGAATTTGGTGTGTATTTAGTAGAATCCTTGAAATTTATTTAGCTTAAGAATTCTCGGGTTACTTAATCTCCAAGATTTTCTGAGATAGCCTTCATTGTGGGGACATCCATCCATAGAACAGTAGAGGAGCAGCTACTAAGGTGAAAGTGGTGGTTGATCCCTATGTTTCCCTTGAGCTAGAGTACTTAGTGAAGCTTTGCACTAAGGTGTTACATTTTGCTGTATCAAGCCCTGAAGAATCCTATTTTACCCTAAGTATTGTCCTTGGAATGAGGGGAGTGCCTAGTCGGTTTCCCCAGGATATGTATTTCAAGGAAACAAACAAGAGAATATAAGCTCCCTTTTATATATCCTTCTGCTTTTTTTTCTGCTGTTGTAATTCTTGTATATACAAGATGTATTTTTCTATTAAAAAAGAAGGTCTACACAAAAAAATCCATTAACAAAACCAAGCAGAGAGTAATTGTTCACTTGCTTACGTATAGCACCCTGAGTGAGATAAACCCTCCTTAACATCATTGATACTAGTCATATGCAAATAGAAATCATAAAAGATTCTATTTAGACAAATGAACCAATACAATAAGAAGAGTAAAAGGAGACTATTTCAATATCATGGACTATAACATGGACTCCAAATGAATCTGAATCCCATCCTGTAGCCAACATACTCTCAAAGTGATAAATAGGAACTAAGCTATTTTAAAACAGCAAAAGGGAGGATCACTAACCTTCAACTTGCTTGTGTTTAAAATCCCTTGGATAAGAAGGCACCAATGCATTTGCTACCAATAGGATATGAGTGATATTCAAACTCTTTTTGAGGCTGCTCCAACAGAACCAAGAAATAGTCCCTGAAAAACAAATAAAAGAGTATTAGTGGCATCATAATCTCATAATCAGCAATTTAACCAGCTGCTCATCAAGTCCTCATGACTGGCGATGTACTCATGCAATCCTTGAAGATGTCTACTCATGAAAAATGTGCCATTGAAGATGCCTGCCAAGAATAATGCCCACAATACTGTTGATCCATACTTCATTGTCACCTTATACACATATTTTCCCACACTATACAAGCGTGAGATGATCTTCCAGGATTGCTTTTTTCAATGAGGTTGATACATGGCTTCAAGATGAATTTCAAAAAATGATTTCCGTGTCTGAAACTTTCCTCTCTTTTTTTTCAACGTAACCAAATATTCACTGATGTGAATTTCCTAGGGTTTTGGTATAGACTTATTTAATTACAGTATTGCAACTGTAAATCAAAATTCTCCATAGGCTCAAGTAAATCAGATTGTGTATGTATATATAAATATATATGTGCGTTGAAGTCATTTTTCTTATTTTAGTGAGACTCATACTATCT
The DNA here is from genome assembly GCA_034641835.2 of Pinus albicaulis. Lineage (NCBI taxonomy): Eukaryota > Viridiplantae > Streptophyta > Pinopsida > Pinales > Pinaceae > Pinus > Pinus albicaulis. The sequence goes on from CM076579.1 coordinate 172,110,835, forward strand.
CCACAAGTCAGCAAATACTCTTATTACTGTAGGAGACTGAGAGCAAGGTCATGAGCTTTTTGTTGTGAGATGATAAAACTTATTTCATAGATCTGAGATGGCATAAAACAAGACAAGGGTGATATCCTTTACTGTTGATTCCATTGAAATATTTTGAAATGTTAGGGTCAGATTTACCACAGAATTTTCATGTAGACAAATCTTTGCACATTAAATGAGGAGTTAAATTATTCAGGAGGCTAAAATGACTTCTTCAGGACAGAATCTCAAACGAGTGTTGTCTACTTCATGTCTCTATACATTCAGAGCCGAAATGTTTCAAGCATAATTTCATATTGTTTACCAATCCAATGACTCACTGTCTCCTCTGTCGTAGTGCTTTTATTTTGAATTAGAAGGTTTCCAGATTAGGCTTCAATTATTAGTCTTAGGAAATCACCCTTACCAATCACTTACAAAGACTGATCTGAGGTCCTAGGAGGATTCTTCAATTACTGTTTTCTGCTCAGATTAGGGCTCGATATTCCCATCATTCCAAAAACTAGAACTCACTTAGAAATTTTCCCCAGGGCCCCACAATATAGGGCACATATTTTCTTTCGATGTAGATGTCATGAATTATAGTTACATTATTGTTTTGATTGTTCAAACACTTTCCAAACATTATATTTACAATGAATAAAATTTTTCCCAATCTTCATTATCACAAGAACAGAAGATTAGGGCATATGAAGCTTTGACATTAGACAGCACAAACAATGTTCTATCCCTAGCAAAAATACCCAGAGTTCTGAATATACCTTTGGGTCACAGTTATGTGTCTCTTTTCAGATGAATCTCGACAGCGTAGGTAATACTCTTGACCTTGGTTAGGGTATTGAAACTGCCTTATTTTCTGCGTTATCCTTTTGGGAATATACATCCTCACTGTTGGAAATACTGAGAGGGGCTTTGACTTCACAGTCCTCAATAGATCTGAGAAATCTCAACAAAGATCTCTTACAACTGCCTTCAATACACTTCCAAGAATCTGCTTCAATTCCTCAAGTTTGCTTCAAGACTTCTTTAAGTTGTTATCAATGTTTGCTTAGAAGACTAGAATCCAAAGGTTCCAAAGGCTTCTCCAAGTGACTATCCTTAAGTCTAAGTTCTCAAAATAATAGCCTTCCAAACTAATCCAACAAATTCTCAAAGATTGCCACCAGCTACCCACAAATAATGTTTCCCAAAAAATGGCACGTTGTCCAGAAGTGGTGCTACAAAAACATATATCAAAGAAGTCTTTTTCTTTAAATGTTGATTCTGGAAGTTGAGTCCAGAGTGATATCAAGTCCGAATTCTTTAATTGTTCAATAAACCAAATTTGTCCTTACTACATGTGTCTCTGATCTGTCATAGGTCTGAGGAAACACTTATTCAATGTAGTGAGGTCTATCCAACTGTAGCTCGAGATAAAGTGATGATTGTTCACACACCGAGATCAGTGTTCTGAGCTTTTACCTTTTACAGCACAGTTCAATAGGTCTGAGCTTCAACTCAACCTTTTACAGGACTACACCTTTCCTAGCAGCTTCCAGATGACTGTAATATAGTCCAAGATTACACTTCAAGCTACCATAGGACAGCCACAGGTCCGAGCACCTTCGAGCCTCTCCACAGAATTTATTCTAGAATCTGAACCCACCGTATTACCACTATTTTTGTCCAAAACCAAGCCTTCAACCGAGCTTGAAACAGTCACACAGGTCCGAGCTAAACCAAGCTCCACAGTTAGTAGTATGAGCTTCTTCAACACTGATCTGAGCCTCCAAATTCGTTTAACTGAAACTGTAATTTATACAATCCGATTTTTTAGGGTAACAGTCCTGTGTAATGATAATCGAGCTTCCACAGATGTGCTTATCCCAGCCTAGCACTCTGCTTCTCCATATATACTTGTCCACTAGTATGAATTTGAGGGAACCTTAATACAAAAAAAACAGAGATCTACAGGTCTGAATTTGTCTTCAAAACTGCCACTATAGATTCGAATTACAAGACTGTTGCATGGTCACATATTTCACCACAGGTCTGAATTAGAAGGGTCTGATTTTCAGAGAATATTCTCAGGTCTGAGCTTCTAGAAAGGCCAAAGTTACAGGCCTGTTAGGGCCGAAATTTCAGGCTTTGATAGGGCTGAAATTTCAGGCGTGAGTTCAGTTCCGAAAAAATTTATTTCGACAGGTGGAAATAGGTCTGCAAGAGATATATCCTTCTAGCCCAAAACGTTGTAATTATGATCTCCCTTTTAATCTCCTTGGCCTCTGTTTTATCTCTGAATTCTCACTGTATTTTTCACTTAAATTTTCATTCCAAAATGATGAGCATGACTAGTTATTTATAGTTGTTTGTGTATGAACTAAGGAGCCGACATACTGATTTGAGCCGACCTGTGCATCATTTTTGGCATTTATTTAAACCAATTTTAAGACTAATACAGGGGGGAAATTTTATGGTTAATTCTGGAACTTAGCGCTTGATATGAACACCATACAATATAGCGGTACTTGTTGTATCTTCTGCTATAGTGAAGACATGTTTTAACACCTCCTTTGCTGAACACTTGATAGTTGTAGGGGATCAACAAAATTATGTTATATCCCTCCTTTGTGGCTCAAAGACTCTTTTTGTCATAAAAAATTCTGCATGTTAAAGCCTCTCTGCTCCTTCACTTCCCATAGGACATTGTCAAAGCCTCTCAGCCCTCCTGCATTCATTCAGATCACCAAACTACACATATGTTACCTGAAATAGTAGTGCTCTAGACCTCCACAAACAAACATACATATACAAAAAAAGAGAGATTTTATTCCTGAGTAGTGGTCATTATAGGGCTCTAGTTAGCTGGATAAAACATGCATGCAGAATAGAAAAGGCAGATTTTCACCATGGAGTGTGTTGTTGCCATCATTCTTAGGCAGCTGATATGTTTTCCCATTTAGTGTGAAATCTCCATCCTTGATAGGGTTGGCTACACGACCCACCAAGGCACCAAAGTAAGGTCTACTGGAGCTCATGTTCTGCATTAATAAACAATCTCATATTCCCCATGGTAACACATACATTTGAGATCCATTCCAACATGTGAGTAGAAATTGTAAATTTATCTTAAAATTCTAGCATATGATGGCAGTACTAATTTCCAAAGGGAAATGCAAATACATACCATGTATGAGGCAATATTGTCATAGCCAAGAAGTACATCTTCTAGATGGCCTGAATGCATAAATACCAATACTTAATGAGCTAGCTCCCTGTAAGTAAATGATGGTAAAGCAGTTGAAGGGTAGGGTTTAGGGATGATTACCTTTAGCATCAAGAAGACCGAGGGAGACGAGGGTAGCTCCCCAGTTGGTTAGATTTATATACAGATCACCTCTACGAAGTTGAAAGAAACTTGGGGCATTGATCTTTCTATAGGGATGACCATAATGAGCCAACTTGCCTTTCCCTTCCAAATTTCTTGGATTCAATTCCCATTTGTGCCCTTGACTGCTAGCATGGAATTTGCAGAGGTGAATGAAAACCTGAATGCACAAAAAATGCAAGAGAATGGATGACGCTTTCACCATCATCGATTGATTGACTGATCAAGGGATGGATGGATAAGCTAAAGCAGAACATTCAATGATATATATAGAGAGACTCACATAGTCAATACTAGACTAGGGTGTGTCTGTATGCCTTAAGATAAGGTCATGGTGTAAGACATAACATGGATTGTGTGTAACTATAGACAACCCATGCACTGTGGCTACCAAAAAATGTAATCTTTGGAATCTAAACATGTTACATTTTTTATTTTTTGTCTTATTACCCCAAATTTGGTTTTGGCCAAATCTTAATTTTGTTATTTAAAATGGAATTTTGACTACATATATGGATTCAACACATTGAAAAAACCCTAGAGTAGTACATTTTTGTTGTTTGTAGATTGAAGGACCTAAACTAATGCAACATGGTTTTGTGGATGCCATTTCTAAAGTTGGGCTGGCCAAATTCCTTTCTGACCTTTCTACCACCTATATAACTAAGTAATTTTCTATCACCTGTATAACCTTGCCTTTTTATAAAAAAAGAGAGGTTCCTACACTCAAAGGATTGGCTTTTCCTGGCCAAGAGGCAATTAGAATGTTGAAATTCTATAAACTTTTGGATGATTATAAGATCCAATTTTGCCATTGCTAGCCTGAACTAAGTTCAAATTGCGGTTTTGGGTGTAAACTGTTGGTGAGTTGAAACCCATTTATCAACTGCACTATCTGAGTAAAGCCTAGATAATATCTAAGATGAGGAGGCTGGACCTATTCCAGGCTGTTTTACTCAAGCTAACGGTCAAACATAAGGTTATGCATATACATGTGGTTCAAGGTCTCCTTTTCCTCACGTTATTCTCTATGAATTAAGGAATGTATGTTGCCGAGGAGGAACACCTGCTGGTCTAGGATCTGATACAACGAACAAGTTACTAGGAACACCCAAAAGATTACTAGGATCTAATACATGCTTTAGATTACTAGGATCTAGTCTAGGAACACCCAACAACGAGAGGTATACCCACAAACCACTCCAAGTAAGATATGAAAAGGGCTCTTGAAATGCCTCTGAATACCAAAGCACTCCAATGTTTATAATGAAATACTGATGTCCAATTCAAATTCTACCTAAGGATTTCACAAAGGTTCTAGTGCCTTTGTTCAAGGGTTCATTGTATGTTTCCAAGGGTTTCAAAAAAAAAAAACTTTCACTAGATATTAACAGCCCTTATGATATTTTTTACCACCACCATTTATGCCACAAAATTTCGGTAAGGTGAAGACACATGAAGATTTAAATTGGTTCTTGCTTGAAGGAAAGATTAACTGTTCTGATTGATGGGTATTTAGAGTTTTATTTTTGGCTATTAATTTTCTTACAATGACCCTAGATGTAGTCACAAACAAGTAATAAAGATTATTGTTGTTCACAAGGCTGAAAAGTTGTCTGAAATCCATCAAATTATCCCACAACAAGCTTACCAAAAACCCCACATCATTGTTGGAAACATTTGTTGATTGCACCTTTATTTTTATACTTGTTTTCATGTTGCCCTATCTGTCCAAACATTGGTATCAGAGCCATAATCGTGTTGTCATTAACCCTAGTTCTATTTTTTGGTGAAAATTTACCACAGTTGGAGGTATCAACCATTGGAAAGACCAACACTATTGGGTTCCAGAGAACCACCAATCAAAGGATATATCTACTGTTGTATCTTCTATTTAGGGCTCTTCACATGCTGCCATCGAATCTGGGGTCATTTTCTTCTATATATCATCTTCATATTGCCTCATAATCCTACAAGAGTATGTTACATGACCTCACATCCTCCCAGCAAAAGTTGATCTTATATGCCGAGTTATATTTATGCTTGGATGGTGATCTGTTTGCTTTGTTTGGAGACCATGGAGGATGAAAAAATGCTATTAAAAATAGTTTTATTATAAAAAGATTATTGATGTCAAACTTTTCATGGAGGCTACCACCAAATACTGCAAATACTGCAATAAGGGAGAATTTCCCATGATATTTTTGGAACCTTAAAACCACGTTAAAATTGTTTGAAACATGAGCCCTAAAACTAAAACAAATGCTACAAAAAAATCACTATAATGTGATGGAAGTTCTATTATAGGACTTCTCTACTGCTGCTCATACGTTGTCTAAAATAATCAGGTTGAAATTTAGAACCTAACTATCACTCATCTAGTATGCAAAATCCAATTCCTGGCATGAGGCATATGATGAAGCCATTGGCTAGGTTACATGTTGGCAGTGTATGTTATGTTGATCTATTACTTTTCTTTTGGTTAGAAACTGGGAACTTCACCACAACATCATACCAATATGTAAAATCTGAATTAATTGTTGTGAGACAACTAGCATCTAGGATATTTGTTTCTATCCTATACTTTGCCATCAACATCTAAGTTGTATTGCTTGTGCATGTGTTGAATGGAGTAGCTATTGTGGCATCTTTATGATTGTCTGTGTCAAACATACTATTCTGACATGTCTTCTCTTTTGCGGGGAAGGTATTGCTACATTGTATTTGCTAAGGATGCATGTTCACCAAGACAAGTCAAATACTTCAAAATGTTGGATGTGTTTTGTATTATTGTTCTAGAACATATTCTCTTTGTCTTTGTTTCGTATTATTGTTCAAGAACATATTCTCTTTTTCTTTGTCTTTATTTCACACGTTGTTTTAGGATATTTGAGTGTTTTAGGTTATTTAGGTTTTTGGCCCTGAAATTAGTGATTGAAATGCTAAATAATCACTTTATAATTCTGGATTTTCTTCTCTATTTGAGTTATTTTACGTAAGAAATATTCATAAGTAGATCTTAAGTAGATATTCTACCCTTAGCTCTATTTCAAAGTGTTGTAAGAATTTCTGAGGACCTCTTATATTCCTTGACTCAAGGTGGTGGATTCCCCATCCCGCTGAGGCCTTTCTCTTTCATCTAGTCCTTCATTTTCCATTGAATCTGATTCAAGAGATTCTCCCACTGGATCTCTCTTGGGGGATTCTTGTGGTGTTAGTCCATGTATCATTTTTAAAAGTCTAATTCTTCCCTTCACCTACTTTTCATAACTTCCATAACCATTAGGTAGGGACCTGCAATGTCGATGGTGTTTTGTTTGTTTAGTAAAATATTGTCGAGACTTTAATTTATTGAAATTTGTAGAATTTACAATCTATGAAGTTTCAAGATAAAAATTTTAAAATTCTAATTCTTTAAAGGGTGCTAGCTCAATGGAAGAGCACCTGCTTTATAAGAAGGAGGTTGGTGGTTCGATTCCATCTTGCCCTGATATTCATATATAGGGAATGACGAAGATCAATTTTTGGTGACAGATGCTCTTTTGACCATCACCAATGAGCTTATGGTGGCATTTTTCGACCCTCACCAAAATATGAAATGGTGACGGTCAATGAATGCCACCATATATACGCATCAATAGTGATGACCATTAAAGGTTCGTCAACATAAATCTTTGTTGTTGATATGAAATGGTGAGGGTCACTGTTTGTCATTATAGTCATTATTCGTGACGGACCTTGATGTCACCAATGAGTTTATGGTGACGGTCAATGAATGTCGCCATATATATGCACCAATAGTAACGGACATGAAAGGTCCATCACAAAAAATCATTGCTATTCATATGAAATGGTGACGGTCACTATCCATCATTATCATCAATATTCATGATAGACCTTGAATGTCACCACAACACATACTTTCAGTGACGCCACCTTTGGTGATGTTCAGTTTTTTGGTGACGAAGGTTATTGTCCATCACCATTGCCCATATGAAATGGTGATGGTCACTATCCGTCACTATAAATAATTATTGGTGACGGACCTTGAATGTCACCACAACACCTATACTTTCAGCGATGCCACCTTTGGTGACGTTCAATTTTTTGGTGACAGAGGCTATTGTCCATCACCATTGCTCATATGAAATGGTGACGGTCACTATTCATCACTATAAATCATTATCTTTGACGGACCTTGAATGTCACCACAACACATATACTTTCGGCGATGCCACCTTTGGTGACGTTCAGTTTTTGGTGACGAAGGCTCTTTTGACCCTCACCAATGAGCTTATGGTGACCATTTGCGCCCCTCACCAATGTGCTTTTTTCTTGTAGTGGATGGAGTGGTTTGCACAGTGGTGGTGTGAATGGGTGTGGTGGAAGTACTTGCACCAGCAAATTGATTATGAGCATACTTGGGGTGAAAAGAGCCAAAGTGGTGGAGAAGTTGGAAATCAGGTGATGTGGAAGGAGAAGCTTCTCTACTAGGACTCTGTTGTAAGTTTATGGGCTCAAGGTTGGTATGGTCAATCCTACATCATGAATTGGTTCTGAAAAAGTTTCTTGTGTGATTCAAGTCAAACTGGGGGTTTTGTAAGGCTATAAGATGTTCAGGTATAGAGCTTGCTTTATGAATGGTCCTATCAGTGGTTAAGTTTCCAGTTTTAGAATTTTTCCACAAAATATTTTCTGGGTCATCAACTATAGTAGGGGGGTTTGGGTCTGGATGAGATCTAGTATTGATTCTTCATGAAGCCAAATTTCAAACTCAAAATGTAGAGAGGCTGAAAGTTTATGACTGCTTGCGGAAGGCTAACCTATATAGGTGTTTTTGAACTCGCACAGTGTGTGACTAGACTTATATACTTTTCAGGGTTGATTTGACACAATCCTACAGTAGTCTATGGACACTAGTAAAGTTAGAAGTCCTATTCGAGGTTAGTGGAGTCACCAGGTGGATATTTTTAGTTTTTTTGAAGATATGTGTCTATGGTCCACCACCAATAATAACAAAAAGCCAATCTAGGAGTGTTTTGGGGTTTTTTGAATTCATATATGTAGCCCTAAGGTTTTTAAGAGTGTCCTATAGCTGAGTCATCATTTTTCTAGGATGGTGAGACAACCAGATTCTACTCTTTGGCTATCAACTTGAGTTCTCTATGATTTGATAAGGTTTTATGAAGTCCTAAGGGATGCTTAGATTGTCACTGGCATCAGAGGTTGCATCATGATCACCATTGTGTTAGTGATAGTGATGAGGTGGCTATAAATCACAAGATACTTTTTCAATCGAGGGTTTCTGAATGCTTAAGGATGTCTAAGCTTGGTACTTAGTCAGAAGGTCCCACCGTGATCGCCATTATGTTAGTGTCCTGTGATTTAGCAGATTGGTAGACCAAATGCACAGGGTAACATCAAACCAATCTTTGGAGTCCTATGACCTAGCCTTCCTGGACACAGAGAGGTCTCTCTCTATTATGTGTGAAGGATGTAAACTTTTTCGCTTTAGATGGTTGATTTTAGGCTAGTTGTTAAGTGTTGGGTTTGTTTGTTTGGTTGGTTGGGTAAGATGATCAAGTAGGATAGGTGGAATGAGAGGTTATCAAAAATTGGTCTATGGAGTCTATGAAGTCATTGATATCTCAACAATGAATCTAGGTACATCATAGGGAAAATCTAGTGTAGTCAATGGATCTTTAAAGTTTATGGGTGAGGTGAGATAGACATTAATTTGGGGAAACAAGGTAGGGAAAAGGGAAGCTAAGAATCCTTTGTCAAATACCTATGAAAAATAAGGTCTTAAATACTGATAAGCAAAAGATACTAATCATGATATAGGGCACACCATTTACCCAATGATGATACTTTAAACAAATAAACATTCAAGATGAACAATCTAGTGGAACAAGGAAGCAAGAAAACTTATCTAACTTCAATGATTCTACTTTCAAGATTTGAAAACATATAAGAAGACAAATAGCTTTAATAAATGAAGAGGGAACTCCTAGACATCATCTATCAAACAATAAAGAACTTTGAGGCATACTAATTAGCATGTACAAAGGGCAAGATCGAAACAAGACCTCTTTGGCTTAACCTAACAATCAATACATCAAAGGGAGATTTCAAGACAGAGTTTAGATAGCATCAAACAAGCAAGGCTTACCATGAATCATATTTGTAAACTATAATATTAATCCAATAATTAAATATACAAACTTAGGTGGGCCTAAGGAGCAACTAAGGATTCCTTAAGCTAACCCGGCAGAGGAAAACATAAAGACAATAGAAAACAGGAGGACTAAGGTGCCTCCAACAACATTTCTCATCCGATACTCTTTTGAGCTATTACAATATAGAAGATGGACACAATGATAAACAAGGAAACATGAACAAATCTAGAGATACATCATCATTAACTAAACTCAGGGATCCTGCAAGCAAGCCTTCATCATCATCAATCAAGGCAAAACATCCACAAGCTCCACAACACCAAATTGCTCTTCAACCTCAAAGAACCATGTATTGCTCTCAAAACTCATCAAAATCCAACCATTACAATGAATCCTCATGCTCTATATAACAAGCGAGGAGGAGGAAAGCCTAATAGATTATCTAGAAGTCTATTGGCTAATCAGAAGTATCTTTATTGTCCTTGAGGCCTTGCAAGGCCCAAGGCACAAAAATATATAAAATAAATATCTTTTCGGCCATTTTTAGCAACTAATTTGACCTTTAGGCTCTGACAAGCCTCCTAAAGCTTTCCAATTGCACATTTTTACTTTCAACCATAGGAGCATAGCACAGGAATAGTAAAAATTGGTCTTCTTATAGCAATGTTTTGAATGCCTTCCCAATGTCGGAAGGCTCCATGATGGCTCGTTGGAAATCCCTTGAAGTCTACTTTCCATATGTATCCTTGGTTTTATGATCTGACCTCTGTAACCTATTTAAAAAGTGAAAATTCCAAGACTGGTAGGAGCGCAGCACATGTCCTGAAAAGCAGGCAGAATGGTGAAAAATTGGGTGTTTTTTACCCTTTTGGAGGACCAAAACAACTCCCATTAATCTAAAACTTTGTGAGCATGTTGTATGAATGATGAGGAACCCAGAAATGTAAACCTTTCCTCTTGAAGATTCCGTAAAAAAGAGAGTAGCACCAAGTGTGCTGCGCTCCTAGCCTAAAAATTTGCAAAAGACAAAAACTTGTCAAAATTATCCCAAATTTGGTGGAAGTATGCCTCATGGGTTTTGGTAGACTTGTAGAGAATCTTGAGCCAAAATATCAAGGTTAGGCAGGCTCTTTTCTTATTTTAGTTCTTGGATCTCATTTTGGGCCTTTTTGAGTTTTTCCCTTGCAAATTGGTTTCTTTGGGCATAATTCTTAGTCATTCTTCTTTGTAACTCCAAGTCTTTGTTAGCTTTCTTCAGCTTGGCGTCAAGGTGTATGTTTTCCCTCTCAAGACATGATTCCCTATTATGCTCAATTTCCATAGCAAGGAGTTCATTTAGAGAAAGTTGTCCTGCTTGGGTTGATTCTTCTTACCTCTATTTTGCCAATGCTTTCTTTAGACCCATAGTTCTAGGTCTCCTACTAGTTTGACCCTCTTCATCCTCACTCTCTTCATAAGTGCCCATGAAATTGTCCAACTTCACCTGTGTCCTTTGTGCCTCTTTCCAGTACCTGAGTGTTCTTGTTTCATGGGTGTCCTGTTGGGCACTCATTTGCTTGTTTTTCATATGATAAAAGTGAATGCCATATTTTTCTCTTTCTAATTCAGATTCCAAGTCCTTGATTTGTGAATTCCGGTCTTGGAGAAGGGAGTTTGAAATTCTTGTTTCATTCTCATCATCACTGTCTATGTGAATAATTTCAAAATCTCTTTCCTCTTCATGATTTTCTTCTTCCTCTTTCACTTTTTTCTTACCTTTGTCAATATTTTGAGTTGTGGAGGATGGCATAGCCCCTTACCCTTTGGAGGTAGAAAACACATGCCTCTTGCCTCTTTGATAGGTAATAGGGAAAGGTGCAAAAAGTTTCATTTGAATACCTTGATCATTGGTGACCTTAGGACTGCTCTTCTTCTCACCAATGATCCTTGTATCTATGTTTTATTCACTTTTCTCTTGACTGCCTTCTTGACATGAACTTTCATTTCCTCCCATGCTAGTATCATTTCCCTGATCTTCATCATTGTTATCTTCTTCCATGTCCTCTACATTGTCATCTTCCATGTTTACAACATTATCATTTTCATTGTCTTTTTCTTTTTTCTCATAATTAGAGGTGTCCTCATCACTTCTTGATGCATTTTCATCCTCTTTGTTGCCCGTTCGGTTCATGGGATCAATGTTGTCACTTTTTTTAAGGCTATTAGTCATTAGGTTTTCTTCATTATGATTTTCATTAGCCCCTTCACTATTTGGCCCAATGTCTTCATTATTTGGCCCACTGTCTTCACTTTCAAACTTTGTCTCTTCTTTACTGCTATTCTCATATTTTTCACTGCTCTTTTTATCATTACTATTGAGCTCACTATTTTCTTCTTTACCTTCATTAGTTTTCTCATCAAAATCTGCCTCTGACCCTGGACTGTCATTGATTTCTTCATCTTCATCTAGCTCACTTCCCTTGTCTTCTTGTTCACTTTTTGGTTCACTGCCTTTGTCACTACTTTCTTCTTCATCAACACTTTATTCTTTGTCCTCTTCCTTGTCACTTTCTTCACTTTCATTTTCCTCTCCCTCGGAATTTGTTTCTTGCTCTTGACTGTCATTTTCTTCTTAACTTCCATGTTCATCTTGGTCACTGCTTTCTTCCTCTTTGTCACTACTTTATTCCTCTTTATCACTACTTCCTTCTTGTTCTGAGGCTTCAGGAGAAGGTGAAAGAGGGAGGCTTGTTTGGGGAGAGGATTCATGTGAAGAGGATGATTCATGGTTACTGAGGAGTGATGGAGGAGTGGAGGAAGGTGGATGAGATGATGATGGTAAGCTTTGCAGAGGAAGAGGCTGTGGATTTGTGAAAACATCAAGGGTGAAGAAAATTTCCCATGGGATGCCTTGTTTCTCTAATTGGTGTAAGACAATCATCTTGATAAGGGAATGATGAAAAAGACTTGACATATGTTGTGAGGGAGGCCTCTTTTGCACAATGGATGACATTTTACCAATACTTTTATGAAGGTAGTAGGGAAAATGTAGCAGCTTGGCCCTAGTGAAATGCATGAGCAGTCTTATGTGGTAAGAGTAAAATCTAGAAAATCTACCCTCGCAGGTGAAGTATTTCATAATGATTTTCGTTAAAGGAGCATATTTGTCTAGCAAATGAGAAAAGGGGAAAATAGTTTTGCAATCATCTTGGAAACTTGGTTTTAAGAAGGGTTGATAATGGCTTAGGTACAGATACACCTGTTTGAACCATTTTTCTCCCATGCAAGGTATTGCAGTGGCCATAGAGATTTCATTTGTGGTAAGCTCAAAATTCACTCTAGCTAGATGTACTTGGTGGTCATGGAGGTTTAAGGAAAAAAATTTTGGTCAACTGAGGGTGACTTTGGAATCTCTGTACTTTTTCACAGAAGTCATAGCATCCTACCTCTTGGATATATGAAACTATAGTAGGAGAGGCTGTCAATTCTTTGGTGTTTACAGGGTCAAACCTATTTGCTTTTCCACCCTTACTCTGTTGTTCTATAGGCGTTTGGTCTCTCTTGCCACTTTCAACCTTGCCTTCTCTAGGCATTTTGTCCTTTACTCTTTCCTTTGAAAACAAAACCCTGATCTGCTTGGGAGATGATATGGAGAGGGTAAATGAGAGATTAATGATGAAGGCAATGATCTGCAAATTTGGAGGGGAAAAGAGGAGTGAAGAAGGACATTTTTGGCCTCAATGGGTTCTCAGTGTGTAGATGGATGGGCGCTTTTCAATCAGCAATGCTTGCAAACATGGGGACCTAGCCTTTCTTCATTCAAGGTTTTTTCCTCTTTCTTTAAGTTTACCCCTCACATTTCTTTATAATTATACCTTTAGAAAATAGGAAAAGGTGGAAAAAAGTCTAAATACCTCTCAAAAACCTCACAAATGAAAAAAAGAGACACGGGAGTCCAGCACGGGCCAGTCAGATGGCTTCTACACGTCCTGTCGGGCAGCCCTGAACGTAATGCAGGAGTGCAGCACAGGAAAGATCTGAACGAGTAGTCGAGTCCCCCTGGGAAACCCTAAACGCACAGGAGCATAGCGCAAGCTGTCAGGTCGGGCAGCCTCTACACGAAGTGTTGGCAGGAGCATAGCACAAGCGGTTGTGCATGCCATTGAGGCTGCTAGGTAGCTCTTGCATGCAGTGTCAGCAGGAGCATAGCGTGGGCGATTGTGCATGTCGTTGAGGCTATCGGGAAGCTCTTGCATGCAGTGTCAGCAGGAGCATAGCACGGGCGGTTGTGCACGCCGTTGAGGCTTTCGGGTAGCTCTTGCACGCAAAAGAGCACATCGCCTGGGTTATCATGCACGCGGTCGGGTCAGGCTATGGCCCTGCGCGCAGCGCTCTTATACAGGCACGTAGCGCCCCTTTGAAAAATAGACAGACATTGTGCACAGATGTGTAGCATGGCCTTTCAAGAGCGCAACGCAACGGTTTTTGCCTGAAAACCCTGCAAGAAACCCTGAACTCTTCTCGCTCCTTTTGCACAATGACAAAATGGTGTTTGAACGATAACTCTAGGCTTTTTATACCTTTTGGGAGAAACAATTTAGGATAAAACCCACTTTTCTAATGTTTATCTTTGGTCCTTTTATCCTTTTACTGAAATTTATTTTCTTTTGTGCAGGAGGTGTTTTTAAGTATATATAAAAATTGATTCCTTGATGGGAGATCTTGAAAATTTATTTTATTCTCCTCTCACTGACCTTCCAAAGGAATGATGAATCTGTCCTGGATAGTAAACTTAGTCTTTTGATTAGATTTATCATTATCTCCCTTTGCCCACTTCAGCTTGCTGGGGGTGCCATAAAACAATGTTTTTTATCTTCTTATTCTTCCTTTGGATTTTGGCACCTTAAATGATTCAATAGTAGAGCTTATGCTCCATTTGATTTCTTATTTTACCTTTAACATTAGGTTCCATAATTTCCTTTTTATGATCATTTTGTATACCTGTGACTGTGCTTGAGGAGTTTAAGCAGCCTTCACACTGATACTCTCTACAACTTGTCCTTTGTTGTAGTGAAAGCTATTGTTTTGACAAGCCATATAGGTGACCATCTGAAATCATCCTTGAAACCTGTTCTTTCCATCATTAAGGAGGTCTCTCACAATAAATCTTCAATTTATGTTATGTGATGTTGTTGCATCTTTGTCTTTGTGATCTCTTGCATGGATTCCTTACTGGGCAACACCTGTTGTGCCAATTAGTTACAAAACCACTGATACTCTTGATTTACTTAGGCATGTTTTTTCTCCTCTACTGAGACTGTCCTTGAGGAGCTTGTCTTCTCACCTTGCCTTTCTTCTACTGATAACCATTATAAAGCATTCCTATAGAAATGCTTTAAGATAGGCAACTTTCTTTTTCGCAAACTTTATGCTCTAATCTAGGAGGTCTTTCCTTGAAGGCTTTTGATACCCTTTGGAAAACCATAAGCTCACCTTCCTTTTCATTTGATTCCACCTTTGGTCACATGTAAAATAGTGAGTTTTTAGAAATTCAAAACAATGCATAACCTAGGAGACCCTACATGATCGATTGGGATGTCCTTTGGAAATAAGTCTTTGACTCAAAAACTTGAATCAGGGTTTGGAGGTGAAAATAGGGTTTTAACAGACCTTTATGCATTGCAATCCTAGAAACTGAAATCTTTGATTTATCTAAAGAGCCTAGAAAGGGAGTTTTAAAAGCACCACTTCTTAAGGCATTTGGTGAATAGGGGAAAAGGTTTAGGCTACTTGGAAAACCAAGGTGTAAAAATAGAAGGCTTAGGCAATCAGAAACAGAGAGGTAAAGTCGGAGGTGGCCAACATAGTGAGAATGAGGGATATAATTCCATGACTTGGTCTTCTGGGAGTGAGATATTGGCCATGCCTTGATAGAGTAGTAGAACAGTGAAAAAATTATCCTAAGAGAAATGAAGGCAGTGAGATTTCTCAGAACTCACAAGATTCATGAATTATGTTTCTAGAAATATAGGATCATCATTTAGTCATCTAAACAGGTAAAAATTACTGATGACTAACAAAAACAACAGTTTAAGAAGCCTAAGTCCTACTCGAAAATAGTGGTCGACTTAAAATAATTTACTTAGTGACCCTCTGAATCGGTTTGGGAAGATGATCAGTAGCTAAAGAAGGTTATCAGAGGAGGCAGGTTTCAGTATGATGACAGAAAACACAAGGAATAGTTTATCTCCATTTTGTTACCGCACCTATGTGGACCTATGGGTTAGCAAGCGATTGAGTCACAAGAAAAATGCTTGGAGATTTCTATGAAGCTAGAAGTTGCGCCGAGAGATGATACTCAGTTTGGGGTACATCAGATCCAGGGGCAGCTAGAGGAAATGCACATTGAGATCCAAAATTTGCAAAAAGAGCGAGGAAAAGAGGCTAGTCCCAACATATGGAGCATAAGATGTAGGGTGATTGGCCACACCAAGGATAATTTCCCTTTGCTAACAGATTACATGCAGGCTAGGGGACCCAGCCCATTGCGTCCTAGGGAGGTTGTGGGACCAAGTGGACTGACATTGTGGTGTGATGATTGTCTCATAGCTGGGCTGCATGATACCAACCACTTCCCATTTCTTGGTGCGTATGTTCTAGAATTGAAGCAAAAATGGTGCAATTTTTGTCGGTCAGTAGGACATGATGAAAAGAACTGTCAAACTTATGATTGAAAGGTAGATCGGGGAAACTTATATAGGGTATAGGTTGATCCTTCTTTGCCAAGATCCCCCTCAGGCATAGGCGGCTCTCTAGCTAGGGGCAGGGGAGGGGGTAGGGGTGGAAGCGTAGGATGGGGAAGAGTAAAATTGTTTTTTTATAACAATGGATAAATAGGGAACTTCGCAAGGGACCATCTAAATCTTGCATGACAATATTGCAGGTATTGTAGACTGTAATATTCCAAAATTTGCAAGCAACAAATTGGAATATTAATTTTTTCTTATGTCATATAGGAGATGAATAAAATGGGTAAAAGGCCCATGAGTAGGAATAAAATCCCTCACAGTGTGAAAGGGATCATTGGAGCAGCTTATTTTTCACTTTCTAGTGTGAAAATGGGCAATTTGCGTGAGGACAAGGTCAAGTTTGACCAAGTCAATAGCGCTGCCTAAGAGGTGTAGCTTGCTTGGGATGATAGCGTAGTTTTGGAGGGAGAAAGATTATTTGTGGAAGAAACCCTAATGTGTGGGGTCGAGGGCAAAGACGCATTCACTTTCATATAAGGAGGATGAGGCAACCATAGTGAGATATCTTGGAGCATTTGATCATTTGTCTATTTAGACATATTTGCAGTCTTGGCTATTCAGCTAAGTTGCAGTGCTGCTTAGCATGAGGGATTCTTGTTTAGGATTTCCTCTCCTTCTTGAGAGGCCTCTTGAAGGATTTCACTTCATTTTCTCCACATATTGTCTCAAGGCCAAAGCCACATATTCATTCACAGTGTTATTTCCGCTGAAGTATAACGTAGTGTTGCTATGTGTTGTAGTGGAGGGGTTCCACAACACCATTTCTTGTCTCATATTTCAGAGGAGGGAGAATCTGTTCTTGAAAAGGTTAGAAGGAAGGTTTTAGAGCTGATTTGTATATCTTGGCATCAAGGCCAAGCATCTCCCATCATAGACAGCGCAGTCCATTCTCCATACTACGTTATTTCAGTGCACACTTGTAGTGAGGAGTTGCACCATCATCTTGGAGGAAGAGATATTCAAGGATAGAATCAGCCTATCACTTGAGAGATCTATTGGAGGAGGTTTATTTCAGCTTGCACATCATATTCAGCCATCTCCAGTTATTTTCATAGTTGCAGCTGCTACCCAGCAACTCCAGCATTTCTGCAGATTTTCCATTTGTACATGTATGGCAGCCAATCCTTCTAAGGATTGTGTATTATTTTTGTGTTGTCATTTTTAGGGGTTGAGAGCTTGATCCCCCACCTTTCTTGAGCTGATATTGCTATATCATTTTATTTTCATATTATATGTTGCAGTGTCTCCTATAGACAATGCTTTCATTTGGTGTACATGTCTTATTGAGGCTTTCATTGCCTAGCTTGAGTGAGTGATTACTCAAATCATTGTACTCTCTTGCTGCTATATTATACATTGATCAGCTATTTTCATCTTCATCTATCATGGCTCATTAAAATAACGTTGTATATTCAATCCTTTCTCAAGTATTGTTGCAGTCTCTTCACCGGGAACTTTTTGAGGACATCTAAGTGTGGGAGATCTGTTTAACCACCTTATAAGGATTTCTTTGGAGCCTCCTCTTGGATTTAGAACTTAGACACATTTTTCTAAGGGATCTAGGTCTTGGTTTTAATTCCTGTAGTAGCCATTACTGGAAAATGCATTTTCTAGCCATGCCTTGCTAGCTGTTCCAGATTTGGGATATTACAGTGGTATCAAAGCTACTTTCTTGGCTCAACCTATGAGTCTAAGCCCAAGAAGATCAGAAGATTGAATAGGATGGGATTTATCTTATCATATTTCAGATCCATGAAGAAGCTCCCCAAGGAGGATAAGTAGAAAGAAGAGGAAGAACCCTGCACTTCCCATTCTCATCAAGGAGACAAAGAAATAAGCAGGAGAAAGACTCCATCTTTTGGAGAAGAAAAAGGGGATAAGCTTACCAAGATTCTTCCTAAATCTGTACATATGATTCATGAAGAGTTCAAGGAGATCAGGAGGAATATGCATGGAGAATCTCCTGGAGGGTTTGATTCTACAACAAACTCTAGATTTGAGGAGTGTGAGCAAGCAGCTGCCCATCCTAATACACAGCACAGTCAGATGCCCAGGATTGCCGGAAGAGAGATGGAAAGAGGAGAAGAGGTTTCTAGGAGGGAAACCCTTAGTAATTTCTTGAAAGAGTATGAGTTTCAAACTCAGAAATTCATAGATCATCTCAGATTTTCAGATTTTTGCAAGATGAGGGTGAAGGAAAGAGAGCAGCAGGATAGATTTCTTCTATATATCTTTGAGGGTTCACCTACATGTTCAGCCAAAGATTGGGTGGAAGAGTTAGAGACCTTCTTGCAACAGCACCGCATTCCTAAATATGAAGCCACCAAAGTTCCAGTGCTGCATCTGAGAGGTAAGGCTTTTGCCTGGTGGATTTTTGAATCCTTTTCTTTAAGAAATGTAAACATTGCATCCTATGCTAGTTTCACTAAGGCATTAGTGAAAATATTTGATAGAAGGATTCATGAGACACACATGGTGGAGGTAAACAATAAAACTCAAGCAAAACCCTTACATGAAAACTTGTACCATAGTTCGCCGGAAGAGATGCTTCCATCTCACACATTTGAACAAAGGAGCATGGAGATCTCTTTTTCAAAAAGGGATCCAATCATTGGAGATTTTCCCACTCATGTTGCAGAGATTGAGGGCAACAACGCTGTTAGATTTGGAGTTGATCTAGAACCTCAAGTAGAGGAAGGAGGAGCTCTTTCTCCAGATAGAGGGATACTTTCATCTTTGAAAGGAAGTCCCCGAGATCTCATGTGTGGAGATCAAGGCACAACACATGCTCTACATGTGCCATTGTTGACGAGGTGTGGAACCATGGAGACACAAGGAGAAGGTAGGGAGGAGAACTAGTATCATGAGATGAGGAGTAAACATCCCTATTCATTTATGAAGGTTGATGCACCTAAGAAGGTGATTGGATTGCACAGTGGAAGCATGGAGAACTTTCTCCATTCATCTATTCAGTCATCTGTTATTGAGGATGTCCCGTTGCATGGAGACATTTTGCTGGGGAGACCACTGGATCAGCAGAGGAGGATGGATGCTTCACATGTTGGGGCACCAATCATGGATTTTAGGAGGGTGGAGACCTTGGTAGAGCTTGACACAGCGCTGGGAGTCTTGGATAGACTCAAGGAGAGAGGGAGCATTCCCTCAACATCATCAGTACCCACTTCCATTTCAGATTCTACGTTGTGGCATAAGCAGCAGGGGAAGGACAACATCCTTCCAACTTGCATATTTGGAATAGGATATGTCAAAGAGGAGGGTGACCATATGATAGATTCTCTTCATGAGAGATCATCAGTGCTGTCACTATGGAGGATAGATCCATATTGGAACTCCCAGTTGTTGGTGGAGTATTCCAAGGATATTTTCACTTGCATGATCTTGGATGACCAGTTGCATCAGGAGGGATATTTAGTAAGAGATGGGGTCATCTTTTATCATGGTAGGATCTTCCTTCCTAGAGCTTCCAAGCTCAAATATAAGTTACTACAAGCAGCTCGGAAGGATTTCCTTTTCAGTCCCACTTGTTCTATGACAGCATACCACACCATCATGCAGGGGTATTTTTGGAAGGCCATTGAGGAGGAGATATATCAGTATATGAAGAGATGCATGGACCAGATTCAAATGGAGGAGAGACATGACTCTTTGGGGGAGTCAACACAACCACTTCTTTTCTCTCAGAGAAGGAGGGGAGACTCATCTATGA
Source organism: Pinus albicaulis (assembly GCA_034641835.2). Classification (NCBI taxonomy): domain Eukaryota; kingdom Viridiplantae; phylum Streptophyta; class Pinopsida; order Pinales; family Pinaceae; genus Pinus; species Pinus albicaulis. The sequence continues at coordinate 172,130,935 of CM076579.1, forward strand.
GCCACTCCATTTGTATGAGTAGAACATATGGTAAGGGTGATGATTATTTACATGATTATTTATATGATGTATGTCCCTTAACCATATATGTGCAGGGTGGTGCTCCAAGGAGGAGCATTATTTTTTCTAGACCATATGGTTTAGATGAGGCCATAAGCATGATTGATGTCCATTCCCTAGGAGGAATTGGGGAAGAGATATATTATGGGGGACATGCTCATTATACACCTTACATTATTCAATTCCCCCATACTTATGAGGAGATTGGAGCAGCGGGAAAGTGGTTGAGAAGCCACACTTTTTATCAATCTCTATTGCAGTTGAGGGTCAAGCTACGCTGGTTGCACTTGAGGGACCATTATCCTTCTCATTTGTTGCATATGGAAGCAAGTATGATTCTCATTTTTTCTCCCTATGGCTCTATTGTTTCTGTCTTTATGAGGAGCATGCTTGGGAGAGAGACACATTGGGTAAATGTGTCCTTTGAGGGAGAATCCTCCCACACTTTTTGCACTACATGTTCTAAGGGGAGCATGGGCGATGATATGGCCACTAGAGTAACACATTTATTTCTGTATGAGGTGAGCCATATGATGGATGAGATACCATATGTTGATGACTTCCAACTCATCATATATGGGGATATGTGGGCCAGCATTATTTGCAGCGTTGGAGGAAAGATCTTTGGAGATCTAGTTCTCATCTTGCCACTTGAGGGAAAACTTATTGTAGCCCATGATCAGCCAACACTCTACACTTATCATAAGTGGAGAGATGGACAACGTGGGGTAGGCTACATAGTCTACCATGTGCAGATTTTTATCCCACCTACTTTACCGGAGCCAAAGGTGGATGACAGCTTTCAGGAGTTGCCTAGTTGGAAGGTGACTCATTTTGCATGGCTCATAGCTTGGAGATGGAGGATCCATATGGGAAAGATAGTTCCAATTTTATTTCAGATCCCATTCTTCAAAGGGACCTCTAGACATCACTTTTATATCCTCTTGAGTATTTCACCTTTACATGATGATGGATTGATAGCTAACTTGCATGCTAAGGAGGAGCAATGTGGAGGCTTGATTGATAAGATAACATCACTTTCCTTGGAGGAGATCATCATACAGAGATGCTACAGGGAGAGGAGAAGAGAACTCAGTCTATCCTTGCACTTGCTTGAGGACAAGCAATCTTTGAGAGGGGAGGTAATATTCGAAAATTTGCAAGCAGCAAATTGGAATATTAATTTTTTCTTATGTCATCTAGGAGATGAATAAAATGGGTAAAACGCCAATGAGTAGGAATAAAATCCCTCATAGTGTGAAAGGGATCATTGGAGCAGCTTATTTTGCACCTTCTAGTGTGAAAAGGGGCAATTTACATGAGGACAAGGTCAAGTTTGACCAAGTCAACAGCGTTGCCTAAGAGGTGTATCTTGATTGGGAAGAAAGCGCAATTTTGGAGGGAGAAAGATTCTTTGTTGAAGAAACCCTAATGTGTGAGGTCCAGGGAAAAGAGGCATTCACTTTCATATAAGGAGGAAGAGGCAGCCATAGTGAGATATCTTGGAGAATTTGATCATTTGTCTGTTTAGACATATTTGCAGTCCTAGCTGTTCAGCTGAGTTGCAATGCCACTTAGCACGAGGGATTCCTATTTAGGATTTCCTCTCCTTCTTGAGAGGCCTATTGAAGGATTTCACTTCATTTTCTCCACATCTTGGCTCAAGGCCAAAGCCACATATTCATTCACTCCATTATTTCTGCTGAAGTATAACGTAGTGTTTCTGGGTGTTGCAGTGGATGGGTTCCACATCACCATTTCTTGTCTCATATTTCATAGGAGGGAGTCTTTGTTCCTTGGAAAGGTTAGAAGGAAGGTTACAGAGATGATTTGTATATATTAGCATGAATACCAAGCATCTCCCATCATAGACAGCGCAGTCCATTCTCCATCCTACATTATTTCAGTGCACACTTGTAGTGAGGATTTGCACCATCATCTTGGAGGAAGAGATCTTTAGGGATAGGATCAGCCTATCACTTGAGAGATCTGTTTGAGGAGGTTTATTTAAGCTTGCACATCATCTTCATCCATCTCCAGTTATTTTTAGAGTTTCAGCCGCTACCCAGCAACTCTGGCATTTCTGTAGATTTTCCATTTGTACATGTATGGCAGCCAATCCTTCTAAGGATTGTGTATTATTGTTGTGTTGTCATTTTCAGGGGTTGAGAGCTTGCTCCCCCACCTTTCTTGAGCTGATATTTCTATATCATTGTATTTTCATATTATATGTTGCAGTGTCTTCTATAGACAGCGCTGTCATAGCTAGGGTATATTTATGTATTAGTGTTTTGTCACATTTGGTGTACATGTCTTATTGAGGCTTTCATTGCCTAGCTTGAGTGAGTGATTCCTCAAAGCATTGTACTCTCTTGATGCTATATTATACATTGATCAGCTATTTGCATCATCATCTGTCATGGCTCATTAAAATAACATTGTATATTCAATCCTTGCTCAAGTATTGTTGCAGTCCCTTCACCGTGCACTTTTTGAGGACATCTAAGTGTGGGAGATCTGTTTAATCACCTTAGAAGGATTTCTTTGGAGCCTCCTCTTGGATTTAGCACTTAGACACATTTTTCTAAGGGATCTAGGTCTTGCTTTCAATTCCTATAGCAGCCATTACTGGAAAATGCGTTTTCTAGGCATGCCTTGCTAGCTGTTCCAGATTTGGGATATTACATAGACAGCTGGATCATGTGATTGAAGACTATCCAATTCTGATAGAAAAAATGCAGGAAAAACAATAGAAACCTACGCAGAATGTGCAAAGGGTTAAGGCTGAACCACATGACGAAGGGCCGAGCATTAATGTCATAACACATAACAGCATGGCTACTAGAGGAGCTGAGGAGAAGGTTGCGGCCGAATCACTTATCTGAAAAGCAGTGGTAAAGGAGGAAGGCATGGACCTACAAAAGGCGAAGGAAAACTCCATCGCATAATGAAATGACTTTACAACGGATGAGGCATTTGCTTCCAAGACTCCTTCGCACCTAAAAACAGATGACGAAGTTAAACCCTTTCTGCAAGCATGTATGAAGCTACTGCATAATCAGAAAGTGGTAGAAAATATTTAAGCACTAATAGATAGTTGTGCAGAGAAATATATTCCCTTCACGGAAGTTAAGGACGTGATCAAACTTTACAAGCATAAGAAACGCACTCGTAGGGAAATACGGTTAACTGCGCAGATTAGTGATTATGAAATGGATCAGGTTATTTTGGATATGGGGTCAGATGCAAACATATTGACCAAGAAAACTTGGCAGCGAATGGGGTAACCTAAGTTGGAATGGTCCACTATCCAATTGTGCATGGAAAACCAATAGAAGATCATACTGTTGGGGAGGTTGTCCAATATTATGGTAGATATCACAGGAGTTAAGGTCCAGGCCGAATTTGAGGCAATTCAGATTGTGGAAGATGCAGATCCATATCCTATGCTCCTAGGGTTGCACTGGGCCATAGATATGAGAGGCATCATTAACTTAAAGAAATGAAGCATGGTATTTGAAAATTAAAGCACGATGGTGATAGTCCCGCTAGACCTTGCGGAAGGAGAATGGTATACGGAACCAATGCGCGAAGAAGAGGATTTGGATCACATCTACAAGCTGACTGCTCAGGATGAAGATTGGATCAACCCTACAGCTAACGATAGGCTTTGCTGGGAAAAGGATAGTGAATTTTTCTCTGATTCTGATGGGGAAATGGAAAATTGGTAGAACCGGCTACATGATGTATCTGCGCTGCAATGTATTAGAATCAGAAATAACTTCTGATGCATCTCCTCAGAGGTAACATAATTTCTCTAATTTTATGGTTCTGGTAATATTAGATAATTTTTGTGAGCATTTGAAGCTAAAGTCCCAAGAGAGCAAAGGTTATGGGCTCTTAATCTAGCCATGCATGCAACACCTGTAAGGTGGTGGGACACACATAAAGGGACATTCCAAGATTGGGAAGAATGTCAAGATATGACGATGCTGCAATTTGAACCTCCAGCTCACCTACGGGTCAAGACTTTCCTTGGCCCAGGGGACCCGTGCAAGCACTTGTTTGCTTGGATGGAGAAATGGTGCGAACAAACCATGGAAGAATGGGTTCACCTATTTATTCATGCCTTGGGCCCAATCCCCACTGCATGGTATTTAGATGCGGAGCTACACCAGCGCACCCGCTACTAGTAAACATTGAAGGACGATTTTATAGGAACATTTAGGTTGGTAGGAGGAACATAGGTGCTCGACGAAGCTCTACAAGATATAGATGACTTAGTATTTGATGAATCATGCCCGTGCACAGCCCATGGGGTGCAAACCTGGGAAACGCAGATGCAGGATATTGTCAACTGCCAGAATTTCTGAATTGAAGAGTGCAATGAAAATCCATGAAATGTTTCTATCCTAGAGTCAGAAGGAGAGTGTGCAGTTGCTAGACCCCCACTGCAACCCCCGTTTGGGCTCAGGAATGCCCTTGCCATCTTTTTGTGGGTGGTAGTTGCAGTATTCAAAGAGTTCATCCATAAGATTTTGGAGGTATATTTTGATGACTGGACTGTCTTCGGACTGGTGAAGAAACACGTCTCGAACCTGCGCATGATTTTGGATGCATGTAGAAAGCACCAGATCTCCTTGAATACCAAGAAATGCATATTTTTCGTACCCTTCGAAATCTTGCTCGGGCACATAATGTGTTGACAAGGACTAATGGTTGATCCTGCCAAAGTCACAGTTATCATAAACCTGGCAGTCCCTAAAACTGAGAAATAACTACACTCGATCCTTGGACACACAAGCTACTACAGAAAGTTCATTCAAGTGTACGCGCTAATCATAGCGCCTATGGAAAAATTTCTTAAGAAGGATTTTTCATTTTTTTGGGATGACGAGTGTCAGAAGAGCTTCGATCTACTCAAGGAGAAGATGGTCTCTGCGCCTATTCTCATCTTTCCTGATTGGGCGAAGGTATTCCATGTTCACGTAGATGCATTGGGGATCGCCTTGGGAGCTGTCCTTATGCACCCTGGAGATGGGGACATTGATCATCCAGTTGCATTCGCTAGTAGGAAGCTCTCTGGTGCAGAGTGCAATTACTCCACTATAGAGTGAGAGGGATTGGCCATGGCCTATGCATTGTAGAAGTATCGACATTACCTGTTAGGCGGACACTTCAAAATTTTTATGGATCACTCGGATTTGAAATACCTAGTGAATAAGCCAGTGTTGGGGGGGGGGGGGGAATCTGCCGATGGCTACTACTATTTCAGGAGTATGATTTTGAGATCATTGTCAAGCTAGGGAATTTGAATGCGGGGCTGGACCACTTGTCCCAAATCAAAAGTGGTGAAGAACCAACCAACTTGGAAGAGGGATTGCCTAACGCACAGCTGTTTGATATTAAGTTAGTTGATGAGCGTTTTGCCGACATCATTCAGTGCCTAACTACGGGAATGGCACCTGCGGAATATTCAGTACAATAGAAGAAAGAGTTGGTACCCCGCGCAACAGATTTTACCATCATCGTAGGTCATCTGTATAAGTTCGGAGTTGACGAAGTGCTACGAAGAAACATTTTGGAGCACAAAAGGCACGCTATCTTAGTAGAAGCTCATGAAGGTGTAGCAGGAGGTCACCATGCAAAAAAGGCAATGACGCAAAAGATCTTGAGAGTCGGACTATGGTGATGTTGGATTGAGGGGTCCTGACCCAGGTTCAGAGGTTAAGGTTTGCCAACAAACCCCTATACTACTGGCCCTTTCAGCAGTGACCTGCTTGCGTAGGTCAAAGTCTCACCCGAAGTAGTATGGGTGGGTTCTGGAACCAGCTTTTCGCACCCTGAGAGAGGATAGGTAAGCCAAGAAGAGCTACATCCGGCTTTATAATGACCATATTTCCTATCTTAGAACCAGATCTATAAGTCCCCTTCGCATTCATGTGTGCAAGGTCAACTATACTTACGGTGCTCAATGAATTATATACTTATAAGATAGTAGTGCAACATTACATAAAACATAATAGACAGATCCAAGTGCAGTAGAAACACTTACACAGTACCTTCACAGTTTAACACAGAATATGCATAATACAGTAGCTAACACAGATTCGCATAACAGTACACATAGATTCAATTGCTCAACAACCTTTCTCATTCATCAATTTGTCAATTCCTTCTTAAAATACCCAAACCTAACCTATGGACATAGTAGCAGGGTCCACACGTAGCAAGACTTGGGATCTCTGCACACACAGCCAGCAGGAGTCCTTTCCCCAAAAACCCAAACAGATCTACTAAGCCACAATTTGCATCAAGATCTCATCATCTTCTACTCTTTACCATTCAAAATATCCCTTTATTTATAGCAATCTAGCCTAATCTTTCCTATCATCTGCAAACCGTGGTTTGCAGACTCTAGGTCTACCCTTTGACCCATTACAATATTTTCGGGGCTTTGACCCACCCCAATACCCCTGCGCTAGACTAAATATAATAAAAAATATACAAAATCGGACCAGTTTCATAGCTTGTAGGAGACCCTATTCCAATGGTCCCCCAACACAATCTTGTGACTCGTCCCGAGTCATTGTGGTGGTGTGGTTTCTATTTGTGCATGGAGGGCATTGATGGCTATGATGAGTGGAGGAAAGACTTCTTGAATCGGAGTGGCAGCACTCTGTGCGATGTACGCAAGCTTCTAGGAGGTTGGTCCTTCCATAGCCGTGGTAACCTACTCTAATATCTATTTGAGTCGCTCGATTGCACCATTGGTATGCTATGACAGCTAGCGAGCGGTGTCGCCCCATGGCTTCAAGAGCTTTGTGGTGGCATGTCTCATTTGTCAGAGATCTGAAATTGTGCCTCAGAGTGCGTTGCTAGTCTTCAAGAGTGTCAGACGCTGCACAGGGACTAGGGAGGGCAAGGTAGCTTCGATTTGATCAAAAGTTGCTTCCTTCTGTCGTAAGTCCTGCTTGACATTCTAAAGAATCGGGTTGAACTGGACCGCTATCCAAAGCTGCATGGCCACCTCGAACAATTGAGTACCCATAGTAAGTTTTCCCGTAATGATTTCCATAGCTTCTGTTACTAGCGTAGCTCACTTTGTTCGTACCTACGAAGGTGTGGCACGTTGTTCTTGGGCTTGCAATGTAGTGATTTATCGATCCATTTGGGTCTTGAGGGTCTGTATTTCATTTCGGGACGCCTTTAGTGCTGCAACCAAGCTTTCTATGGTAGCCCAAAGCTGAGTTGAAGCCGAGAGCTCATTTAGGACCTCTGTGTCGAGCTGGTGGACCACCATTTCGAGCTGCATCGTCTGCAAGATAGCAAGGGAGACATCTTTGTTCTGTCATGCGATGATCAGCGTGGCCACATCGAGCTATTTCTGCGTGGTCCAGTCGCAATGATGGATCTCTTGAAGCACAATGATGTGTAGACCCTGTAACACCTCGTGGGGTAGCTGTGCCAAGTCCAATTTTAGTCCCGTAGCCGCTGGTAGGTGGGCTTTGACTAGGACAGTGCTAGGTAACGAATAAGCACAGCTTGTGTTCGCAGTCAACCTTGTACTACTGGTAGGTCACGGCATATCTGTCTTTGGCCGCAAGTCTTGAAACTCAACCGCATGGCATCGATTGCAACCTTTTTTTGGGCTTCTATGGCTGCCCACTGATCCTCTGTAGCCAGAGTAAGTGCATCTATGATTTGTGTGAGATCACCATCAATTAGTATGATCGTTGCATCATAGTCTGGGCATTGGGCATGCTGCTTTTTTCAAGGCCCGTTGGCCAGCTCCCTGTGCTGCTTTGTACCCCGGGGGGATGTAGTATCCTTGTTAGTCAGCCCTTTCGTTCACAGGACTAGCTGCAACTCGACCATGTCAGCTCTCCCAGTGATCTGCGACAGTTGCGTACCATCTTTCATGGTTGCTTATAAGGCTGTCCAGCTAGAACCTGCAATCATCCCAGGGTTGGAAGGGGTGTTAACTGCCGTTATATAGCTTTGACGCCAATCTGCGCAGGGCTCGAAGTTAATTTTCCCTTCAGGGAGCCAGAGGGAAATTATCTTATCAATTTCAGTGTCCCCAAACCCCTTCAATGTAATGTCCGTAGGCTCTGGACTAGTAAGTGCCAAAGCGTTCGGGGGGTTAGGGGCTGCAATATTAATGTAAGGGGGGGATCCTCGATTTGGAGACTCATAGGCAGCGGAAGTGAGTTGATTGGGTATGAACAGAACACTAAAGGCCCAGAAAATCAAGCAACAGAATAATACATGCAGATTACAGAGATGATATGGAACCTTGATCAGAGTTATCCTTTCTCCATTATAGTGCCCATGGTTGTCCAACGGTAGGGTGAATCTAGCATGGAACTTACCATCAAGAAAATGGTAAAAACTCACAATAAATTTTCGCATTAATTGCCAGCCGTCTATTTTCCGTAACAGTAATATTCCCTTTTTACCAGAGTTGAGTGTTCTGACTGTCATTGTTTGCATCCTATGTCCTTCCCACGGATCTACCAACCTCGGACGAAGCATCCGTGCTACTTGCGCAACCCGAATTATAGCCAAAGTAGGGTGTTTTGTAATGCGATTCAGGTGCAGCCTAAACAACTTGGAAATCATGCGCATCCTATTCAGTACTGTGGTTGGGATAGTTCGGGCATCATCCTTTCCGTCTGTTGGGCTGAGGCTGCAGTATTCAACCATGTGTGGTACCTGCATTCCCCATGATTCGAATGTGATGTACAGTTGTGGTCGATCCTTAGTCAAAGCATCAGTGTTCTGCAAATCTGCGTTGAGTGCTCCTGTGCCATCCACCATCCTAAATGTTCGTAGAAACTCATCCCACAAAGTCTCCCAATGGCGAGTGCATTGATGTAGCTCCGCATCTAAATACCATGCAATTGGACGCAGTCCCAGGTCATGGATAAATAGGTGGAACCGTTCTTTTGGGGTTGTGTCGCACCACTGCATTTCCCATGCGAGTAAATATTGGCGTGGATCTTCTAACCCAAGGAACTTTTGGATCTGTCTCCTAGATAGAGCGTCAAATCGCAGGATCATCTTATCCTGAAATTCCTCCCAATCACGGAATACCTTCCCATGTGTATCCCACTAACGCGCAGGTGTTCCACACAGGGCTAGCTTAAGGATCCATAGCTTGCACCCCTTGGGAACTTATGCTTCGAATGTGTGTAAAAATTCCTTAATGTTACCTGAATCCCCAAAGTAGGGCAGGTCTCTTACCTCGAAGGAGATGCAGCGGAAGTTCCTTGTGACCCGAAGACATCGCAGTGCTAAAACCTCATGCAACCAGCCTTGCCAATTCTCTAGTTCCCCATCGGAGTCAAACAAGAATTCACTGTCTTTTTCCCAGCAGATTACTCCTTCCGCCGTGGGGTTAATCCAATATTTTTCTTGCGTAGTCAACTTTTAAATGTGATCCACTTCCTCCTCATCTCGTGCTGGCTCTGTATATCGTGCGCCTTCCGTGGGATCTAATGGTACTATTACTCGTGTGCCGTTATTTTCAAACACCATGCTATGCTTTTTGAGATTGATAACCACCCCCATATCTATAGCCCAATCCAGTCCTAGGATCACAGGGTAGGGGTCCGCATCTTCTATGATTCCTATTACCTCAAAGTCATCTTAGGCCTTTACTCCTGCGATATCTACCATGATCTTCTGTTGATTCGCCATGCGCAGCTGGATGGCGGACCATCCCAACTTAGGTTCTCCCATATGTTGCCATGTTTTTTTAGGTAACACATTCGCATCTGATCCAAGGTCAAAAATAACCTGATCCATCTCGTAGTCACCAATCTGCACAGTCAGTCACATTTCTCTTCTGGTGCATTTTTTATACTTGTATAGTTTGTGTATAGCCTTGGTCCCTGTGGTAGGATCGCGCCACGCTGCACAGCTATTCATTAATGCCTGAAGGTTCTCTATAGCCTTTGGGCTACGTAGTAGCTTCATACATGCCTGCAGAAAGGGCTCGACCCCCTCATCTGTCTTGGGGTGTCTCAGTACCTGCACAGTAGCTACTTCTTCCTGGGTGAAGTCCTGGCTAGCTACAGACATTGTTTCTTGTCCCTTTGTCATGTTCAATCCTTCTTGACAGGTCAGAGGATCACTGGCAACTTCCTCCTTCGATCCCCAGGTGACCATCCCACTACGCATTATGATTTTCACACTTGGGTCCATGTTCCTTAGCACGACTTTAACTCTCTACACATTCTGCATGGGGGTGGGCTGCTTTTCCTACATTTTTGCTATCAAAATTGGGAAATATTCGACCGCATGGTCCAGCTTTCTACAATATTTGCAAGATTTCCTTGTAGGATTTGGGAAATCCCTTGCAAAGTGTCCTACTTCCCCGCAGTTATAACAAATTAGCTACCCGCATCCTCGACTTGTGCTTCCTCCCTAACCTCCCTTTCCCCTTGCTGGAGAGCCACCAAAGCTCGCGAGAGATCTAGGTGACGCAAGGTCTGACTGTACCCTACACAAGTTTCCTCGATCTTGTTAGTCATCAGTATTTTTCACTTTTGGTGATGACTAGTTATAACAGTCAATTTTTCTAGCAGCTGATCTAAAAATTTGTCAAATTCGCCAGCTAGAAAACACCCATAAACTTTTTTTCCCTCTTACCTTTCAGTCTGCCCATGTCAAGATAAAACCTCATTATCAAGCCCTATCCAGCCTCATCCATACTAGCTTGTCCATCAGCTCCAAACAAAACAATCCAAATCTGTCCAAAGAAATCTCCCCTAAGTTAGGTAGTGGCGCTTTAGGTATTTCTCCCTTGGAAAACTATCTTGAAGCCAAAGAACCTCTATCTGTTGCAGAACAGTCATAACAGACCTTCCCATTCTACAATTAAAGTTGGTTACAACGCTAGGTCACGCCACTCATAAACCCTCAAGTCTCAACAATACATGTACCATAGTTCAAACTGATTTTAGGTGGTTTTATAGTGTTTTAATGGATCTTTCAAGAACAGAAGTAAACCAGCATTCCCAAGAGATAGTATTTGGTTCCACATGAGAAGACAGCTGCTTCTCAATGTGATTTTGAGCCTGGGATGTAGCTACGGGGCAGGGAGTGGTTTCATTAAGCTCCTACTATCACGTCCACAGCTTGAAAAGGCAGTGAAAGGAAAAATAACACTGTTAAAAGCTGATAAAATGGCATGACTGAAGAAACATCCTTCATCTATAAACAGATGGATTGAAGACTGAAGAATCTCCTTCATTTTATAAGTAGAGGGTTGAAGACTAAGAGCACCTCCTTCATCTATAAGCAGAGGGCCAAAGATAAAGTCTGTTTTAAATTTTTTCACTAACTGTAAAGACAAATTTTGGTTACAGTGAGACAGCAACTAAGGGTTTCTGAAGTAAAATGATGATTAAAGGCAGAGGCAAAGCAGTGGGCTTTAAAAATGATTTGCATGAGTTTCACTATTATTTGAGTTACAATGTGAAGCTAATAGGTTCATCATCAATGAAGAAATATTGTTAAACAGATGGCCACAAGAGTCAAATAGTCTTGGGCTCAAACTAACTTCTACCATCATGTATAAGAGAAGCCACTATCAGTATGATTCATCAAACATTCTTCATTTGGTTGAGATAGATTTTGAAAGGAAACCAGACATTTGTCAAAATAGGCCTCCTTCATCTATAAGCAGAGGGCTAATGCAGTAATTGACTTTAGGGATTTCACTGATTGAGAGACAAATGGTAAGAGCAATAGGAGACAATTGAAGGTTTCTTAACAGAGAAATGATATTAAAAATGAAGAAGGAATCAGGGGTACTACGGTAATCCAAGAGGTTGATCTTATCTCTTATCAGAGTTTCTTTCAAAAGCATTCTGGAGCCCAAATACAACAAATTTGCTGATGATTGAGAGATGGGTCATGACACAGGAAAAAGAATGATAATTGTCTTTTCAAAGGGTCTTGTTCTTCCTGTTCATAAAAAATTTCTTTCAAAAACTCATCATAATAGACAAATGTAGTTTGAGTTTAGTTTTCCCAAAAAGGCACTGCAAATAGATACACAGGGTCATAAAGGTGCCATAAGGATTATGGTATGTATTTCAAGGTCAGGAAACACACTCAAAACAAATAAGGCATGCCACTATTAAAAATCAAGGCATTTTCCTTATGAAAAAAGGTCAAAGGTACCTTACTGTTGCATTTTGAGTAAAGGGAGAGATTTAAAAGAAGTTCCCTTTGTGATGGACAGATGGTGATAAAGAATAGCTAAATACAACTAGGCCTCACCCACAGTTTTTTGGAATGAACGGGTTGAGTTTGGGTTTGTTTTATGTTGAAAAAACACGAATGATAAGATTGGGGTTCCTTTTATTCCACAACCAACACCTTCTTTCCAAAAGTGGACTTACAAAATAAACCCTCACAAAAGTAATCACAAGGAGGCATTAACTTGTTCATTTTCAAAAGGTTTAGAGACTGTTGCCCATACCTATCTTGTATTTCAAAATGTAAGAAAACTCCCCTTTGTTGTTCACTCGACCAAAGAAGAAGCTTTCGAGCAAGTTTGCAGAGTTTTCAAGTGTTTTTTACTGCGCGGCGCGCCTGTAGAGTTGTGCAGCGCGTTCAGGAGAGTTTTTACCAAAGGTTTGCACTGTCGCACGGCATGCCTGTAGCAGCGCGCACCGCGCCTGTAGGCGCCGGTCACGATGGCCTGTCAGTGACCCGACAGTTGTTCTTTGCCCGGCGCCTTCCCTATTAAATGTGTCGCACATATGTTCAACGATCAAGGTGCCTCCAAACCAATCTTGAAGCTGCTCGAACCCTCAAGCAAAGCCTTCCATCAAAGTTTCAAGATATTTTATGAGCCTCCTTAGTATTTTCAAATTTCTAAAAGGGTGATAGTTATTGGAAGTACCCTAACTATGATAGGGCAAAATAAACTCTATCAGCCTTATGCAGTGGAGAAAACAGTGGTAAGGAGAGTTGTTTTTCTGTTTGAAACTCGAAATTGCAGTGGCTATATTTTCCTAACACTAACATAGTGAAAGTAGTGGATTTCTTATTGCTGTCAAGAGACCTAACAAACTACCCTCAAAACAAGTTGAAAGGTGGAGGCAGTGTTTAAAGGGAGGAAAAACAAGGTTTGAAAAGTGAAACAGTGAGCCTATTTTAACTACAGGGATCATACATAAATTGCTTTGTCATTTTTAAAAGTCCTCTCTATGTGGTGAAGAGAAAAATCAATGCTGCCTTTTTGTCCATGAAATAGACTTTAGTGAGTGGAGCTGCCATTGCAATTCAACGGTGTTTTTGTCAAAAATGGGTATGAGAAATAGTGAAGTACAAGGAGGGTGTGTTGATTGTGAGGAGTTTTTGCTTTTTGTCTTCTACAAAGCTGTCTTGTTGTCACCAAAACACCAAGAGCCCTGTGACCTTATCCAAACACAGAAAATCACTTTACTGTGTATACATTTTAGTTGACTGTGTGCCTATTATTAAAATTATTTGTTGAGTGGCTTCACAGCAAATAGCCCGTCTCTTCCATCACTCTCTCATCAAAATCATCATTCTTCATCAGCTTGAAAAGAGAGAGGTCTCTTGGGATACTTTCATCACCAATCTAGATTTCTCCACTGTCCCTCCAGTTCACACATCCCCTACACCTCCTACTCATCATCCTTCACCTTCCTCTAGCAGACCCATTCCTAAAAAACTCAAGTTTACCACAGAGCAAGCAGAAGAGCCTGAAGAGGGAGAAGAGCATGACCATGATGATGAGGAAGATGATGAAGGGAAGCAGCATGAAGAACAGCAGACTGATGATGAAGGGCAGCAACATGAAGAACAGCAGACTCATGATGAGGGAGAGAATCCTTATGATGACACATAGCAGCAAGGGGATGATGAAGAAATCGCTGAACAGTAGCATCACAGTGATGATGAGAAGCAGCAAGGAGATGAAGAAAAGCAACACAGTGAGGGCGAGCAGACCTTTGATGATACACAACAGACTTATGATAAGGGTGAGACAGAGTGGCAAGGGCAGCCAAAGGAGACTAAACAGGGGCAGCATGATAGTGCTGAATAGGAGCAGCATGAAATAGATGAGCAAGGGCAGCCAAAATATGATACACAGCAGCCTCCTCAAGAACAGCAGCCTCCTCAAGAGGAACAGCAAACTCAAAAAGAAGAGAGGAAAGGTGACAAAGGTAAAGGGGCCATGACCTCTTCTCCGAAAATGGCCAAGCCCCAGACAGCAAAGAAAAGAGTGCCTAGAGTTTTCACTTCAAATGTGACAAGGGCCCTCCGGAGCAAAGGAAAAATTCCCAAGAAGCCCATGATTGATTTTCCCAGGAGGAAGAGCACTAAAATAGCCACCCAAAGCAAAGGGAAGGGCAAGGAAGAAGGCAGTCATGAACAAGAGAATGCATTCGAAATCATCCCAATCCAAAGCGATGATAGTGATAATGAGGCCCGGATTCTAGAAAACCTCTTGATCCATAGAGAAATCCAAATTGATGCCTTGAACGATGATCTTCATAGAGCTAGGAATTTCAATCAATTTTTGCAAATCAAAAATAAGCAAATGACTATCCATATGGCTGTTTATGAGACACGGGCGACCAAATACAAGAAGGAGGTTTCCAAAGCCCAAGTGAGGTTGGAAGAAATCATGGGCGAGTTCGATGAAATTGAAGGCGAAGATCAGCCTAGGCGAAAGAGGCCAAGAACCATGGGGCTTAAAAAGGCCCTTGAGAAGCAAAAAGAAGAGGAAAATTCCCTTCTCCAATCTACCCCTCTCACTGCATTATTCGAACAAGAGATAGAGAAAAATAGGGAGGCATGGATTGAGAGAGTCAATGACCACTTGGAGAAGAAATTGGAGAAGGCAAACAGGGATTTAGACCTTCAAAGGAGAATGACGAGGCATTATAAAAAGATAAATCATTTTGTCTGGCGCAAGTTGAAGGCTGCTCAAGAAAAACTCAAGGAGGCTAAAGGGAAGTGCCCAGCACAAAAATTGAGGAAAGACACCTCAGGACTTTAGATATTGGCCTCCGCTTCAAAACATGTTGCTGAGAACCCTTGAGGGTCATGCTCACCAATTTTGGGCAAATTTCGACATATTTTGGTTTTTTGTCATTTTTGAGTTTTTGGCCAAAACTCATGGGCTTTTCCATTTCAGTTTGGGGGGATCATAAAAGGATGAGAATGGTATCATTGGATGCCATAATTTTAGGAGAACATACTTAGCGATTTTCAGGACATTTTAAGATCATTTGCTCCCCCGAAATGGCGAAAAATGCTCGCTTTTTCTACACTTTGCCCGGTCTATCAGCAAGGCTTGTTTTTTGGGTTTTTACACACAAGCCTGTTTTTGGAGGACTTCCAAGAATCATATTGGGAAAATTCAAGTTTTTCCCGAAATTAGACACTTAGAGCTTTCCAACGAGCTATCACGAGCCTCGTTTTGACATCCAGAACGCTGCCAAAAGTTGCGGCAAGTCAGGGGACCTTTTGCTGATGTATTTTTTGAGTATTTTTGTAAAAATTGAACCTTTCAAAACTACTTTTTCCTCATGTGCGTTGACCTATTTTTGCACATGAGAAGTTATGAAAAGTCAATTTATTTCCCTCTTTTAGCATTTTTTAGATATTTTATGAGATATTTTGTGCCTTGGGCTTTGCAAAGCCTCAAGGACAAGATAAGATATTTTGGATAGGCCAATGAGATTGCAAATTGAACTAAGAGGTTTTCCTCACTTTGGCCTATATATTCCAAAGGCTTTCATTGTAAACAAGGCTGAACTCGATGAATAGAAGCAATATATGGTCATATAAGCTTTGGAAGAAATACTTGTCTCATGCTTTTGGATAGTCTCTTGGATGTTCTTGGATGATGAAAGAGGATTGTTGTTGGATTCCATGACTTGGTAGAATGGTATAGTGTCTCTCTCTTTGTTTTGCTTCCTAGTTTTCATTCATAAATCCATGTTCTTTCTTGCTATAGGACAGTAGAGAAAAAAAATTGAGACATGCCCTTGGAGGCACCTCAAATTTCCTGTTTCTTCATAGCTTCCATGTTTTCTTCATTCTTAGTCACATTAAAGAATTCTTGATTGATCTTTAATAACTTAAGGATATTGTTGCTTGTTTCATTCATGGTTTTATGCATGCTAAGTATGATTTACGATATGCCTTGCTTACTCATGGCTAGCCATAGCTCCATCCATGAAATTTCTCTTTGACTGATTAGATTGTCATTTGTTGAACCAAGGAGGTCTTGTTATGATCTTGCCCTTTGCCTAAGACTATGCAATCTTGTTTTAAAATTTCCCAATAACTTGAAGTATTGTGTTTAGGCGTTCTAGCATAGTGATTTGAGTTGTTTGTCTGTCTTAAGTGTATTTCCCCAAAGTCTGATAGCCATTTCCCAAAGTTAGAGAGTTATATATCTCTATGCATGGCTTGAATGTTTATTTCTATGTATTGATTAGCTTAAAGTTACATTTCTCATGATTAATGGTTTTCCCTACCATGTTTATGTCAGATATTAAACTAGTTATGCTTGGAATCCTTTGTTATTCACAAACTTGATGTCCATCTTACTCCATTTTTCCCAAAGATCCATTTTACCTCGAATCAAATCGGCCCTTCAACAGCCTTGCATCACCATCTGATAGCTTGCTTGACCTCTTCGACCCCATAGCCCAGTTGATCTGACATCTTTTTCCTATCTTATATCTTTGATCAGTTTCATCCCTCACAACCTAAAAACCAAAAAACCTACTTCATAACTAGCCTAAAATCATAACACAATAAGCAAACACACAGATATCTCTTATACAAATAGAGAGATCCCTCTTTGAGTCCAGGAAGGCTAGGTCCTTGGACTCCAAAGATTGGTTTGATGTTACACTGTCATTTGGCTTTCCAATCAGCCAAATCACGAGACCCTAACATAATGGCGATCACGGTGGGACCCTGAGTGATAAACAAACTTAGTTTCCCTAAATCTTTAGAGACCTTTGAGAATACTATCTGGCTAATTTATCCCACCGCTCACTAACATAATGGTGATCATGGTGGGACACTGAGTACATGACAGTCTAGAGAACTCTTATAGACTCTTTAATCCTTCAACATTAAACTCAGACCTTCAGCCTATAGAATCATTTAGAGTAAACTCTTTTTGTTATCACCACCCTAGAAAAGTGATGAAACAGGTTTAGAATACTTTAATAAACCATAGGCTGCACATAAAAACTCATAAAAACCCCAAAACATTCCCAGATTGGCTTTTCCCTAGTTACTGGTGGTGGACCATAGATACATCTTTACAAAAACAACCAAGTTCCACCTGGCGACTCCAATAGCCTCCAGTAGGCCAAAAAACTCCATAAAAGACCAAAAAATTCATAAACCATACCTTTATGCTAACTCATCCTTCCAAAAACTTAAACTTAGGGTGGAAACTCTGTAATCAGTGACAAACTAAGTATAACTTAGCGATTCAGAAAACCTCACATGAACATAGGAGATAAGCAAAAGCCTTCTTGCCAAGAAAACCATTATCTTGTCCATACAGCCTAGAAAACTGTTGAAACCAAGTCAATCACTCTTCTTTGCAAGTTTCCATCTCAAAGTTTGCTATAAAACTTTTTCCCAAAGCATCTTTGATAATGTTGGTGGTGGACCGTAGTTCTCATAGAAATTCACCTGGCGACTCCACTAGTCCATCCTTTTTGTTTTGACCATCCTTCACATTAGTAAAACTCTAGAGAGGCCATCCATTCAAAACAATCACAAAATACCATCCTCTCTAAACTCTAGACCTGAAATCTGGCTTCACGAAGAATCAACACCAGATCTCATCCAGACCCAAATCCCCTTATCATAGTAGATGACCCAGAGAAGATTCTGTGGAAAGCTTCTAAAATTGGCATTTTAGCTACCAATAGGTCCATCCGTAAAACAAGATAAGTACCTGAACATCTCACTGCCTTACCAGATTCCCCCTTTGACTTAGAATCAGCAAAAACTCTTTTTAGAAGCAAGTCACAAAGTAAGATAGACTTTGAAGATCTTGAACCCCTAGATCTGCCACAGAGTCCTAGTAGAGAAGCCTCACCTACCACACTTCCTGACTCTCAGCTTCTCCATCACTTTGGCTCATACCATCCCAGATCTTCTCAAAATCAGATCACTAGTCCAAGTACATCCACCACGCCCATCCAAACCATTACTGCTCAAACCACCTCAGCTCATCCCACAAGCCCTCATTTTTTACATCATCCATCAGCTACCATCATGGCAGCTTGGTATGCACCTTTGGTGTTGCCACAACCTTTGGCTCCCTTACAAAATGACTATCAAGCCAAAATCCCACACTTTTCCAGAGATGAGACTACCACAGCTCAACAGCATGTAGATAGGATTAGCGATGCCTTTGAATACATGGAAATAGAAGACAAGACCATCAAAATGATGATGTTCGCCCAGAGCCTGGGCGAAGAACCCAAAAAATGGTTTAAAAGCTTAACTCCAAACAGCATCCACAATCTCCCAGAACTCTACCAAATCTTCATAAACAAGTGGGAAATCCGAAAGAACCCCATTCAAATCCTATCAGATTATAAAAATCTAAAACGGGAAAATGGGGAAAGTGTCCAGGGATACTGCACAAGGTTCAACAGTGTGTATAATGCCCTCTCACCTCACTTCAACCCCCACTTGGTTCAGCCTTGGCAAATTTCCCCGAAGGTTTTGACCCAGACATGACTCATCAGCTAAGAGACAAGGACCCCCTTACCTTAGAGGAAATGCAAAAAGTAGCCATAAGGGCAGAAGCCAACTTAGCAGAAAAAAGAGCTAGGACTAGATCAGAAAGAAAAGTCACCTACCGGGATGAAGTCTCCACTTCAGCTCCTCCCTTAGATCCTAGAATATATGACTTAGTCAGGTCCATGGCCAAAATGTGGGAAAATATAAGTGAGAAGACCCCTCTTAGGGACAACCAGCCAAACCCTCCAAATAGAAACCGAAACCAAAATTTTAGGAGAGAACAGCCTCAAAAAAAACCAAGGGAAAATCACCAACAAATTAGGCCACCATTTAATGAAAATTATGTGGAAGAAGATGATAGGGATACAGAACCCATTGATGAAAATCATTTGAACCTCATAGGTTCTGATAATGAGAGTGACGTGTACCTCACAAAAGAAGAAACAACATTCTTCTCTCTGAATTAGGATGAAACCAACTATGAAGATCTAGAGGATCCTGCCATAGATTTTCAGAATGCCATAGTAGAAGCTCACATGAAATATGACTTTAGAAGCAGAAAAAATCAAGAAAACTCCAAGAAAGGTAGCTCAGACACTGTTAAAACCCCTGATACCATCCTTAAGAAAGCAGTGAACAGCAACAAAATCATGGTCGGGAAAAATGACCAAAACAAAGATAGAGTTACCCAAACTAGTCTTGACTCAGATGCTCCTAGTACTTCCACAAAGAGTCCCGAGGTGGCTGTGGCCAAAAAAATCCCGAAACAAAGCCAGCAAAATCAGAACATAGAGAAGGTCATGGCCGAAAAAGTTGAAGAAAACATGTCTAAACTATAGTTACCTTTTATTTTTTAGGGTGAAATCGCAAAAATAAATATCACCATGCCTCTTACGAGCTCATCACCCAAAATTCTTACAAATCCCAAGTGTTAAAGGTCCTGAATATAGGAAATTATGCCAACACCCTTAATCTAGCTAATGACACTCCTGAAGTGTTGTTTGGACCAAAAATAGAAGGGAAATTCCAAGAGGGAACCACTCTTCCCTTTTACATCAGTCTGAATATCCATGACCAAATCCTTCACAATGCCATGCTAAACTCTGGCGCCTCACATAATCTTATGCCGAAGGCTGTAATGGAAAGATTAGGCCTAGAAATCACAAGACCATACAAAGAATTTTATTCATTTGACTCTAGTAGAGTCAAATGTCTAGGCTTGATCAAATATCTTTGTTTTAGTTTGGCCCAAATACCTGCAAACATATGATCATGGACATAGTGGTAGCAGACATCCCTCCCAAGTACAGAATGCTTCTATCCAGATCTTGGGGAGCCAAGCTCCAAGGAAATATTCAACTGGATATGTCCTATGCCACTATTCCTGTGTTTGACCAAACAAGAATACTCTATCGAGAGTCACACATGAAATACATGATCAGTAGCCAAGAGAGGACAGATAACACTCCAATGTATTCCTTGCATTCGAACCTGAACTCTTTTATTCTATAGACTGATGGGGACATTGAAGAACAGTTAGAAGAAATTGAAACAAACTTAGACCCACCACATCAGCTGCCCCTAGTTCTCTATGACAAACTAGGCACCCAAAATTACCATGACCATGAACAGCTATGTCTTGAGGGAAGCAAGTGTGTTCCTTTTGAAACTAAGATAGAGCAAGAAGCACATACCATTATGTACTATCAAGCAAATCACTTAAACCTTAGTCAAACATCAGTAGTAACATCAGGAAACTTTTTCAGAACAAAGGCATTAGAAGACTTACATATCACAAACCTCTTCGGAACTCAAGAGCAAGGAAGCTTAATGTTTTTACCATACCTCAAGGATTTACCATCGCATAACTCTACCACTGCAAATGAAACCTTGATTGTGGCCATAATAGCTCAAAATCCAGAAAAAACTTCTTATGAGCAAAGATGATAATTGTAGTCCAAGTATACCTGAGTTACTTGAACTGGCTAATATTCTGTCACTCCACCAAAGACTGAGAACTACTAGGATTGGAAATCTCATGCAAAATACTACTTCATACATAGAAAATAGTGAGAAACACTATGCCACTACCGTAACTCCAAGAAACAACTTCGACAAAAGGAAATATAACAATCTGAACCAATCAGTAATAATCAAAGATAAACTAGCTGGTCATAGGATCTGTTTTGATTTTAGAAACTCTAATACACATCCTTGTAACAGAAATTTTATCCTTCCTTCCCAAAACCATGATATACCGATGATAAGTGCTTTTAATCATATGTCTTTGTAAGATGATGTTTCAGGTTATAGCCAAATGATTCCCTTGCAAAGAAGACAGCTCAAATATTTTTTCCAGTATGCTGGAGGTAGTTCCAGTTTTAGACTCAAAATCGCAAAATCACCGGATACAAAAAATATGTTCCTAAAATCCATGTTTCCAGCCTTGAATTTATGCATATTGACATACCTTGATGATGTCATTATATATTTCAAGAATGAAAAATAATATATACATTACTTGAAAAGGATATACAGTAAAGGAAGGAGTGGAAATCAGAGGTATCAAGAGGTACAGCGGGAAGATACGGGTTTGTTCAGAGATTCATGCATGAATCCTTATGTCATGTTTACAAGAGAAAACTTTCCCATTTTTTCTTTTCAAGAACTAGATGGGCCAAGAATGATAGGAGATCCTTACGAGGATAAGATGCTTAAGTTTCACCATTTCCAAGATTTCTGAGTTTAAAACATTTTCAATCATTGTATATACCACTGTTTGAAAAATAAATAAAGAAGAAAATTCAAAAAACAATAGAATAATAGAAAAAAAGGGCAGTTTGAAAAATAGAAAGAAAGCCCCATGTTAAAAAATAGTCATTCAGAAAGCGTGCAAGTTTAAATGCCGCTACTAGTACTCAAATGTCTTGTTCAGTTATCTAGCCTAATCATAGCTGAACATGTGTTAAATTTAATTGCTAATAAGTTAGTGAGTGGAAAAGATGGTCAACATTGTGTAAGCTTGACTTATCAAAGAGATTATATTAGGAAAAGATACTGGTTCCACATGCTCAAAACAAAACCAAGGAGGGAAGCAGGGATGAAAAACAAATTGTGCATACTAGCCCCGTTTTCCTAGTTTCCATTTTATGCAAAATAATATTTGTGTGCAGCTTGTCTTTCATGCCACAAGTACATGAAAAATCAAACTGTTTAACCCTGATTTGATCATTTTTCAATTTTGTGTTTTAGATTAGAGAACAAAATCCTGTCAAACAGCTTAACCTTGACAGTTGATCTAGCATAGGTAGAATAATGAAGGAGTTCATCAACTTAATCTGAACTCCTGGCAGATATAAATGTAGAACTAGATAGGTTCATTTTTCAAAAAATATATATTATCAAAAGGGTTGCTAGTCCAAATGCACCCAAAGGAAGAAAAAATTTTAGGAAAGATAGTGGGGTAGGTAGAAATATCATTGATGTTAATCATGTTGTCATTTTTCAGAAGTAGCATCAAGGAAGGGTGAAATTTGTGCCAATGGATAAGGCACTAGTCTTCATGAGCCAATGATCTAAGATTCTGGACACCTCCTGAAAGGGAGCTGCCCTCCCCAAATGGAGCCACTGTTAGTCATCAGTGTTTTTCACTGTTGGTGATGACTAGTTATAACAATCAAGTTTTCTAGCAGCTGATCTAAAAATTTGTCAAATTCGCCAGCTAGAAAACACCCATAAAAATTTTTTCCCTCTTACCTTTCAATCTGCCCATGTTGAGATAAAACCTCATTAACAAGCCCTATCCAGCCTCAGCCATACTAGCTTGTCCATCATCTCCAAACAAAACAATCCAAATCTGTCCAAAGAAGTCTCCCCTAAGTTAGGTAGTGGTGCTTTAGGTATTTCTCCCTTGGCAAACTATCCTAAAGCCAAAGAACCTCTATCTGCTGCAGACCAGTCATAACAGACCTTCCCATTCTGCAAATAAAGTTGGTTACAACCCTAGGTCGCGCCACTCATAAACCCTCAAATCTCAACAATACATGTACCATAGGTCAAACTAATTTTAGGTGGTTTTATAGTGTTTTAATGGATCTTTCAAGAACAGAAGTACACCAACATTCCCAGGAGACAGTATTTGGTTCCACATGAGAAGACAGCTGCTTCTCAATGTGATTTTGAGCCTGGGATGCAGCTACAGGGCAGGGAGTGGTTTCATTAAGCTCCTACTATCACAGTCATAGCTTGAAAAGGCATTGAAAGGAAAAATAACACTGTTAAAAGCTGATAAAATGGCATGAATGAAGAAACATCCTTCATCTATAAATAGAGGGATTGAATACTGAAGAACCTCCTTCATTCTATAAGTAGAGGGTTGAAGACTAGGAGCGCTTCCTCCATCTATAAGCAAAGGGCCAAAGATAAAGTATGTTTTTAAGTTTTTCACTAACTGTAAAGACAAATTTTGGTTACAGTGAGACAAAAAATAAGGGTTTCTGAAGTAAAATGATGATTAAAGGCAGAGGCAAAGCAGTGGTCTTTAAAAATGATTTGCATGAGTTTCAATATTATTTGAGTTACAATGTGAAGCTAATAGGTTCATCATCAATGAACAAAGATTGTTAAACAGATGGCCAAAAGAGTCAAATAGTCTTGGGCTCAAACTAACTTTTTCCATCATGTATAAGAGAAGCCACTATCAGTATGATTCATCAAACATTCTTCATTTGGTTGAAACAGAGTTTGAAAGGAAACCAGACATTTGTCAAAATAGGCCTCCTTCATCTATAAGCAGAGGGCCAGTGCAGTAATTGACTTTAGGGTTTTCACTGATTGAGAGACAAATGGTAAGAAAAATAGGAGACAGTTGAAGGTTTCTTAACAGAGAAATGATATTAAAAACGAAGAAGGAAGCAGGGGTACTACTGTAATCCAAGAGTTTGATCTTATCTCTTATCAGATTTTATTTCAAAAGCAGTCTGGAGCCCAAATAGAACAACTTTGATGATGATTGAGGTATGGGTCATGACACAGGCCAAAGAATGATAATTTTCTTTTCAAAGGGTCCTGTTCTTCCTGTTCATAAAAAATTTCTTTCAAAAACTCATCATAATAGGAAAATGCAGTTTGAGTTTAGTTTTCCCAAAAAGGCACTGCAAATAGATACACGGGGTCATAAAGGTGCCATAAGGATTATGGTATGTATTTCAAGGTCAGGAAACACACTCCAAACAAATAAGGCATGCCACTATTACAAATGAAGGCATTTTCCTTATGAAAAAAGGTCAAAGGTACCTTACTATTGCATTTTGAGTAAAGGGAGAGGTTTAAAAGAAGTTTCCTTTGTGATGGACAGATGGCGATAAAGCCTAGCTGAATACAACTAGGCCTCACCCACAGTTTTTCGAAAAGACCGGGTTGAGTTTGGGTTTGTTTTATGCTGAAAAAACATGAATGATAATATTGGGGTTCCTTTTATTCCACAACCAACACCTTCTTTCCAAAAGTGGACTTAAAAAACAAACCCTCACAAAAGTAATCACAAGGAGGCATTAACTTGTTCGTTTTCAAAAGGTTTAGAGACCGTTGCCCATACCTATCTTGTATTTCAAAACGTAAGAAAACTCCCCTTTCCCGTTCACTTGACCAAAGAAGAAGCTTTCGAGCAAGTTTGCAGAGTTTTCAAGTGTTTTTGACTACGTGGTACACCTATAGAGTTGTGCGGCGCGTTCAGGAGAGTTTTTACCAAAGGTTTGCACTGTCGCATGGCATGCCTGTAGCAGCGCATGGCACGCCTGTAGGCACCGATCATGACATCCCGTCAGTGACTTGACATCTATTCTTTGTGCGGTGCCCTCCCTATTAAACGTGTCGCGCATATGTTCAACGATCAAGGTGCCTCCAAACCAATCTTGAAGCTGCTCCAACCCTCAAGCAAAGCCTGCCATCGAAGTTTCGAGGTATTTTATGAGCCTCCTTAGTATTTTCAAATTTCTAAAAGGGTGATAGTTTTTGGAATTACCCTAACTGTAATAGGGAAAAATAAACTCTGTCAGCCTTATGCAGTGGAGAAAATAGTGGTAAGGAGAGTTGTTTTTCTGTTTGAAACTCGAAATTGCAGTGGCTATATTTTCCCAACACTAACATAGTGAAAGCAACGGATTTCTTATTCCTGTCAAGAGACCTAACAAACTGCCCTCAAAACAAGTTGAAAGGTGGAGGCAGTGTTTAAAGGGAGGAAAAACAAGGTTTGAAAAGTGAAACAGTGAGCCTATTTTAACTACAGGGATCATACATAAATTGCTTTGTCATTTTCAAAAGTCCTCTCTATGTGGTGAAGAGCAAAATCAATGTTGCCTTTTTGTCCATGAAACAGAATTTAGTGAGTGGAGCTGCCATTGAAATTCAAAGGTGTTTTTGTCAAAACTGGGTATGAGAAACAGTGAAGTACAAGGAGGGTGTGTTGATTGTGAGGAGTTTTTTCTTTTTGTCTTCTACAAAGCTGTCTTGTTGTCACCAAAACACCAAGAGCCCTGTGACCTTATCCAAACACAGAAAATCACTTTACTGTGTATACATTTTAGTTGACTATGTGCCTATTATTAAAATTATTTTTTGAGTGGCTTCAAAGCAAATAGCATGTCTCTTCCATCACTCTCTCATCAAAATCATCATTCTTCATCAGCTTGAAAAGAGAGATGTCTCTTGGGATACTTTCATCACCCATCCGGATTTCTCCACTGTCCCTCTAGTTCACACATCCCCTACACCTCCTACTCATCATCCTTCACCTTCCTCTAGCATACCCATTCCTAAAAAACTCAAGTTTACCATAGAGCAAGCAAAAGAGCCTGAAGAGGGAGAAGAGCATGACCATGATGATGAGGAAGATGATGAAGGGCAGCAGCATGAAGAACAACAAACTGATGATGAAGGGCAGCAGCATGAAGAACAAAAGACTCATGACGAGGGTGAGCAACCTTATGATGACACACAGCAGCAAGGGGATGAGGAATAAAGCACTGAACAGTATCATCACAGTGATGATGAGCAGCAGCAAGGAGATGAAGAAAAGCAACACAGTGAGGGTGAGCAGACCTTTGATGATACACAGCAGACTTATGATAAGGGTGAGACAGAGCAGCAAGGGCAGCCAAAGGAGACTGAACAGGGGCAGCATGATAGTGTTGAACAGGAGCAGCATGAAAGAGATGAGCAAGGGTAGCCAAAATATGATACAAAACAGCCTCCTCAAGAACAGCAGCCTCCTTAAGAGGAACAACAAACTCATAAAGAAGAGAGGCAAGGTGAAAAAGGTAAAGGGGCCATGACCTCTTCTCCGAAAATGGCCAAGCCCCAGACAACAAAGAAAAGAGTGCCTAGAGTTGTCACTCCAAATGTGACAAGGGCCCTCCGGAGCAAAGGAAAATTTCCCAAGAAGACCATGATTTATTTTCCCAGGAGGAAGAGCACTATAATAGCCACCCAAAGCAAAGGGAAGGGCAAGGAAGAAGGTAGTCATGAACAGGAGAATGCATTCGACATCATCCCAATCCAAAGCGATGATAGTGATAATGAGGCCCGGATTCTAGAAAACCTCTTGATCCATAGAGAAATCCAAATTGATGCCTTGAAGGATGATCTTCATAGAGCTAGGAATTTCAATCAATGTTTTCAAATCCAAAATAAGAAAATGAGTGGCCATATGGTTGTTTATGAGACACGGGAGACCAAATACAAGGAGGCCTCCAAATCCCAAGTGAGGTTGGAAAAAATCATGGGTGAGTTCGATGAAAGTGAAGGCAAAGATCAGCCTAGGCAAAAGAGGCCAAGAACCATGGGGCTTAAAAAGGCCCTTGAGAAGCAAAAAGAAGAGGAAAATGCCCTTCTCCAATCTACCCCTCTCACTGCATTGTTCGAACAAGAGATAGAGAACGATAGGGAGGCATGGCTTGAGAGATTCAATGACCACTTGGAGAAGAAATTGGAGAAGGCAAACAGGTATTTAGACCTTCAAAGGAGAATGACAGGGCATTATAAAAAGATAAATCAGTTTTCCTAGCGCAAGTTGAAGGCTGCTCAAGAAAAACTCAAGGAGGCTAAAGGGAAGCGCCCGGCACAAAAATTGAGGAAAGACACCTCAAGACTTCAGATCTTGGCCTCCACTTCAAAACATGTTGCTGAGAACCCTTGAGGGTCATGCTCACCAATTTTGGGCAAATTTTGACATATTTTGGTTTTTTGTCATTTTTGAGTTTTTGGCCAAAACTCATGGGCTTCACCATTTCAGTTTTGGGGGGATCATAAAAGGATGAGAATGGTATCATTGGATGCCATAATTTCAGGAGCACATACTCAATGATTTTTAGGACATTTGAAGATCATTTTTTCCCCCGAAATGGCGAAAAATGCTCGCTTTTTCTACACTCTACCTGGTCTATTAGCAAGACTTATTTTTTGGTTTTTACACACAGGCCTATTTTTGGAGGACTTCTAGGAATCATATTGGAAAAATTCCAGTTGTTCCAGAAATTAGACACTCAAATATTTCCAATGAGCTATCATGAGCCTCGTTTCGACATCTGGAAGGCTGCCAAAAGTTGTCGGCAAGTCAACGGACCTTTTGCTGATGTATTTTTTGAGTATTTTTGTAAAAATTGAACCTTTCAAAACTATTTTTTCCTCATGTGCGTTTAGCTATTTTTGCACATGAGAAGTTATAAAAAGTCAATTTATTTCCCTCTTTTAGCATTTTTTAGATATTTTATGAGATATTTTGTGCCTTGGGCATTGCAAAGCCTCAAGGACAAGATAAGATATTTTGGATAGGCCAATGAGATTGCAAATTGAACTAAGAGGTTTTCCTCACTTTGGCCTATATATTCCAAAGGATTTCATTGTAAACAAGGCTGAACTTGATGAATAGAAGAAATATATGGTCATATAAGCTTTGGAATAAATACTTGTCTCATGCTTTTGGATAGTCTCTTGGATGTTCTTGGATGATGAAAGAGGATTGTTGTTGGATTCCATGACTTGGTAGAATGGTATAGTGTCTCTCTCTTTGTTTTGTTTCCTAGTTTTCATTCATAAATCCATGTTCTTGCTTGCTATAGGACACTAGAGAACAAATTTGAGACATGCCCTTAGAGGCACCTCAAATTTCCTATTTCTTCATAGCTTCCATGCTTTCTTCATTCTTATTCACATTAAATAATTCTTGATTGCTCTTTAATAACTTAAGGATATTTTTGCTTGTTTCATTCATGGTTTTATGCATGCTAAGTATGATTTACGGTATGCCCTGCTTACTCATGGCTAGCCATAGATCCATCCATGAAATTTCTCTTTGACTGATTATATTGTCATTTGTTGAACCAAGGAGGTCTTTTTCTGATCTTGCCCTTTGCCTAAGACTATGCAATCTTGTTTTCAAAGTGCCCAATAACTTGAAGTACTGTGTTTAGGTGTTTTGGCATAGTGATTTGAGTTGTTTGTCTATCTTAAGTGTATTTCCCCAAAGTCTGATAGCCATTTCCCAAAGTTAGAGAGTTATATATCTCTATGCATGGCTTGAATGTTTATTTCTATGTATT
Source organism: Pinus albicaulis (assembly GCA_034641835.2). Lineage (NCBI taxonomy): Eukaryota > Viridiplantae > Streptophyta > Pinopsida > Pinales > Pinaceae > Pinus > Pinus albicaulis. The sequence goes on from CM076579.1 coordinate 172,159,386, forward strand.
TATTAGCTTAAAGTTACATTTATCAAGATTAATGGTTTGCCCTACCATGTTTATGTCAGCTATTAAACTAGTTATGCTTGGAATTCTTTGTTATTCACAAACTTGATGTCCATCTTACATATTTTTACCTATCTTATATCTTTGATCAGTTTCATCCCTCACAACCTAAAAACCAAAAAACCCACTTCATAACTAGCCTAAAATCAGAACACAATAAGCAAACACAAGATATCCCTTATACAAATAGAGAGAGCCCTCTCTGAGTCCAGGAAGGCTAGGTCCTTGGGCTCCAAATATTGGTTTGATGTTACACTGTCATTTGGCTTGCCAATCAGCCAAATCACGGGACCCTAACAGATCTATCATTAGATCATAAGTTTGACAATTCTTCTCATTTTGTCCTACCGACCGGCAGAACCTGCACCACTATTGCTTTAGTTCTGGGACATACGCTCCTAGCCGGGGGCAATGGTTCATATTGTGCATCCCTGTGATGCAGCAGTCATCGCACCATAATGTAGACCCGCTTGAGCCTGGACGTACCAGGTTGGGTTCTCCACTTGCTCCTGGACAAACTAGACTAGGTCCTCCTGCCTGCATTTAATCTGTCAATAAAGGACACTGATCCTTCGTATGGCTAGATACCCAACATCGTATGCACTTTAGATCTGTTCTGGCTCCTTTTCCTTGTTCCTTTCGCAGGTCCTAAATTTCCATGTGCATAGCTCCGAGCTGCTCCTGAATATGTTGTACTCCTAATGAATTATCTTCTTTGGGTGCAACTTCTAGTTTCATAGTGACTTCCACAGCTTTTTCCTATGACTCGAAGGTTTGGTGACCCATCGGTGTGCGCAGGTGGGGTAACAACATAGAAATGAACCATTCCATATGTTGTCTATCATCATACTCAAATCTTCCTTCCCTGATTTCTCTCTTCAGTCGCTGATCAGCCTCCCATACAGATTCAGACGCTCCTTGCCTGAAGTCCTTCACCTCTACTACTAACTGAGAGTAAGATCTTGGATTTCGGAACTGTTGCTTCAGAGTGCCCTTAATACCTTGAATAGATGCATTCTCGTTCTGATATATGTATCGCATGTACCAGTCCAAAGCTCTTTCTTCGAATGTCAGGGATAGTTGTGCCCTCTTCACCGTATCGTTTGTCACATTTTGCATAGTCCACACAGAATCTGCAACAAACCAAAATTGGTCCATATCCTCATCTCCTACCCCCTTGAAGGTAGGTAGTTTCAGGTGTGCAGCCATATCACTATCCAATGGAGGTGGTGGTATGGGCGAACTCTTACCCTTGCGCGGCCTGGACGGCAGTGTAGCCGGGGGGTTCTGCGGAGCCGTCTCTCGCAGAGGGATATAGACAGATCTTCCCCCTTCGAGGTTAGTTTGGTAGTATTTAACACTGTGTGTCATGCTCTCATCTAGATCCGAGGTCATTCACTTGGTATGACTACACAGAATACTCTTCTCGCACAGTAATATCTAAATCAGCAGAGGTAATGTCTTCAGAAACTTGCCCCAGAAACCTTTAAAGAATCTCCGCTCTGCTTCTAAGTAGGAGACAAACTACCTTCTGGAATTCTACGAGCCTAGCCAGCCACTCTTGCAACTCAATCGCAAATGTCACAAAGAAAATTTCGTAGCTTTCTGTGAGAATGTACCTGTTTTTCCAATTTTTCATTGTTAACTTCGTGCTGCGATTCTGTTTTATCACAAATTCTTGAATCTGATTTTCGAACCACTCTTCAATTTCCTTCCTTTTAGGCTTCTAGTACTCTCTTTTCATTACCCAATCCCTCTCTCAAAATGCTCCCATTCCCAGTAACAGAACCATTTTTTGGCTCGAGGGGTCCTGACCCAGGTTTGGAGGTTAAGGTTTTCCAACAAACCCCTATACTACTGGCCCTTTTGACAGTGACCTGCTTGCGCAAGTCAAAGTCTCACCCGAAGTAGTATGGTTGGGTGTTGGAACCAGACTTCTGCACCCTGAGAGAGGATAGGTAAGCCAAGCAGAGCTACGTCTAGCTTTATAATGACCAGATTTCCTATCTTAGAACGAGATCTATAAGTCCCCTTCGCATTCACGTGCGCAAGGTCAACTATACTTACGATGCTCAACGAATTATATACTTCTAAGCCAGTAGTGCAGCATTACATAAAACATAACAGATAGATCCAAATGTAGTAGAAACACTTACACAGTACCTTCGCGGTTTAACACAGAATATGCATAATACAGCAGCTAACACAGATTTGCATAACAGTACACATAGATTCAATTTCTCAACAACCTTTCTCATTCATCAATTCGTAATTTCCTTCTTACAATAACCAAACCCGACCTACGCACACAGCAGCATGGTCCGCACACAACAGGACTTGGGATCTCCACACACACAGGCAGCAGGAGTCCTTTCCCCAAAAACCCAAACAGATCTACTAAGCCACAATTCACATCAAGATCTCATCATCTTCTACTCTTTACCATTCAAAATATCCCTCTATTTATAAAAATCTAGCCTAATCTTTCCTATGGTCCGCAAACTGTGGTTTGCAGACTCTAGTTCTACCCTTTGACCCATTAAAATATTTTCGGGGCTTTAACCGACCCCAAAACCCTTGCACTAGACTAAATATAATCAAAAATATACAAAATCGAACCAATTTCGCAGCTTGTAGGAGACCTTGTTCCAACAGGTGTCCTACCCTACATAGCAACTCTCATGACTATTGCAAAGCCTGTGATACATGCCAATGAACAGGAAGGCCATCACATAGAGATGAAATGCCCTTGCAACCACAGATGGCCCTGTAAGAATTTGACAAATGGGCCATTGATTTTGTGGGGCCTATCAACCCACCATGAAAGAAGTCAGGTGTGCGCTACATTATAACTTCCATCGATTATGTGACCAGATGGGTCAAAGCACAAGTTGTGAAGGATTTTACTACAGATACCGATGCGCACTTCATTTTTTAGTATATTCTGACCAGGTTTGGATGTCCACAGATCTTAATGAGCGCTAGAGGTACGCACTTTGTTAAAGAAACGATACAAGCCTTGATGGAAGAATTTCAAATCCATCATGCAAAAATCACTCCGTATCACCAACACGTGAATGGAGTTTTAAAATCCTTCAATAAAATTTTGGATCAGGTGCTGAATAAGGTCTGCAACGCAGATCACAATGACAGGGATGTGCGCATCCCGTCAGTCCTTTGGGCTTATCGCACCACATGTAAGAATCTGATAGGGAAAACATTGTTTCGGATGGTCTATGAAAAAGTGGTCATCATGCCAATGGAGAATATTGTTCCTAGTTTGAGTATCGCAGCCTTGACTAATATGGCAGAGCTGTATATCATGGAAGAGTGTTTTGCGCAGCTGGTGGTTTTGGAGGAAGATCGTTTCATTGCTCATTTCCATTAGCAAGTTCAGAAGGCCCAAGAAAAGGCATGGCATGATAGACATATCTATAAAAAGATGTTTTCGGAGGAAGAGTTGGTCCTCCTCTATGATAGCCAGTTTGCAAAGCACCCAGGGAAGTTCCGTCAGCACTGGCTAGGACCCTATGTAGTAAAAGAAATAACTGATGGTGAAGTTGTCTGGTTAGCTACCCTGCAAGGAGATATGGTACCCGGATATGTCAATGGTAGTCGGCTCAAACCGTACCAGATCAAATGACTATATGGCCGGAGTAGCTGTATGTGTCAGAATACGCGTAGGGGTACATTGGGAGCACATGAGGTATGCTAGGAGCGCAGGGGTGCGTTGGGCACTCAGGGGGTGCGAAAAATAGCTGTTAGAACAATAAAATTGGGTAAAAAGAAAAAGCTTTTGTTGAAAGGAGCGGTCGGCTGGAATTTAATATGGCGATTTCCAAATATTTTTTACCGTTGCTTTGATGGTAAGTTTATGATGAGCCTCGACCACATATTGATAAATCCCCAAGGCTATAAAAGAAGGAGCGATCAGATAAGGGTTTTGTATCTCTTAAGCAGTTTGTACTTTGCAAGTTTGTCCTTGGAAGGTTTGTGCTCTGAGAGTGTCGGTGCCTATTTCGTTTTGTTCATGTCTGAGCATCCTACTCCCTCTAATAGTAGCAACCATGAGTTCATTTTCCCCACCAGAATGAATGCCACTAATGCTGTTGAACCCTAAGATCCTGTAACGTCGACCGAACAAGAATCCGAGGATGTAATATCCCAAAATGGGAACATGCAGCAATACTTCACACAATATAAGAACTTACAGCAAGATAGACAATAAATCTAAGTATAAATCAGAATATGTAGAAACAGCTGAGCCATTTTATTATATGGGAGATGAATCAGTTACACAAGTACAAGATATAGGTAGATCTAGCCAAAAATATGAGTTAAGATCACCTAGAAAACATGTGTGAAGCAGGTACATCGTAACTATTAAGGCTCTGCAGAAAATACTGTGTTGTCTCTTCAGCAGAATATAAACATGGAGTTGCAAGCTGAAAAGAGAAATGCAGATCTACTCAAAACTGGAGCTCTGATGATGCCAAGATTCAAGATCTGGCCACTGTGATGGATTCCCAAGATAACCCAGAAAGGATTTTCCAGATCTGCAACTTTGGAAAAATCACCTCCCCAGCATTTGATCCTTGATCTGCTGGGAAATACAGATCTGAAGCTAGATATGAAGAATAGATGGCTGCAATATGTGCTCAGATCAGATCTATGCTTGGAGGGTTGATTCCTTCCTCAGATCTATGAGCTAGGAGCTTTAGATATAGCTTCTCAATCCTCCAAAAGGTAATTGCAGCTGCTGCAACACAACTGCCTCTAAAAAATGTGCTATGAGGGAAAGAGAGGCCTTCTGCCTGCTGAAAAATGTTGCAATTAAACAGATGGCAATGTGAAGGTGTAATGTTCTGAAATGGAAATCAACATCTCTTACACCACTGAAGAAATTCCTTTGTCGGAAATATGAACAAGGCTATGTCAGAGATGGAATGAGAGGGCTTTTACCAGTTATGTCACCTCTAAAGAGAGGATGAGAACTGGAGGCTATCTGGCCCTTTCTCAGGCTCTGCCTATAACTATGTAAATATTTCTTCCTCAAGAAGATCTTGCTCAAAAGGATGAGCTATAGCAATACATAAACATGAGTTGGAAAATAGCAGTGAATGCATAAACTTCAGAAATGCAATAAACCCTCATAACCTTCTCATTGATAATTTGGTAGCAGAAATGTGTACAAGATCTTGAGAAAATGATCACTCAAGCTAAAGCAAATCCTTCACTAAAGACACAACTATAATGAACATAAAATACATTGCTACATATATTATGCCCAACTATGACTGCGTAGTCTATGAAGGAGGACTGCTGCAAAATAATGATACAGTGAAGATATGGAAATATGAAGCTCAAATAAAGAAGGGGGAGATGAATCTCAACCCCTGGAAACTATAATAAACAATCCCTAAAGGGATTGGCTATAATACATACAAAATGGCAAATCTGCAGAAATGTCATAGTTGCTGGAGCAGCTGCAACTCTAAAATGAGAACATGAAGGAGATGGCTAAATAATGCTACATAAAATGTATATACCTCCTCCAATGGAAATCTAGAGTGAAAGGTTGATCCTTTCACCAAATATTTCACCCTCTGAAATGCCGATGCAACCCCTCACTGCAATTGCACTCAAAAACTGCGCAGTCAAAGAGAGGAACTATGCTGTAGGTGATGGGAAGAGATTGGACTCCTGCCAAAATATGAGAAATGGAGCTGATATCTCCCCTATTGATCTCCTTGATGCATAAGAGCTTCCTCCTATGAAATCTGAGCTCCGAAATGATGATGTGAGAACCTCCACTGCAACCCCAGCAACACAATGGCTCTTGCTACAAGAATCACTGCACTGAAAGGAATAGCTTTGGCCTTGAGCCAAGATGTGGAGAAGATGAAGATCAAACCTTCAATAGCTTCTCAAGAAGGGAGGGAATCCTTGAACAAGAAATACCTTGTGCTAAACAGCACAACTATCACAGTTGTGCAACTGTAGAAAGCAAGTAATTCAAAATATCCAAGCTAGCTCAAAATGTTTTCTTTCCCCTCCTTTTATGCAAATGAAGGCTCCTTAGCCATGGACCCCACACATTAGGGTTTCCTCCTCCTCATGAAATTTCGTAGGCTTCCCAAGCAAGCCACACCTCCATCTATTGCGTATTTTGACTTGGTCAACATGACCTAGCCCACTTTGTAATTAACCCTTTTCACACATGGGGTGTGCAAACAAGCTCCAATGATGCTCCTCTTTCATAATGAGAGGGATTTTATTGATGTTTTCCAAAAACATGGGCTTCCTTACCCATTTATTTAGCTGCAATATGATAAAATAAAAAATTTAATGTTCCATTTAGCCATGTACTAAAATGGGAACATCACAGTCCTCCCCTCCCAAATTTTTCTTGTCCTCAAGCAACTGCAAGGATAGAACTAAAGAATCTCCACCCAAGGCATGGAGTCTGAAATATGTTGAGGAACATCTTCCTCATGTAGATCCTCCATTTCCCAAGCAATCATCCATACAAAATGAGTTACCCCCCAACATAGCAACTCCTGACAACCATCTTCCACCTTTGGTTTCCGCAATGTAGGTGGGTTGAAAATCTGATCTTGGTAGACAAAATAGCCTACCCCACACTGTCCTCCTCTCCACCTAGGATAAGTGCAGAGTATATGCTAATATTGGGCTACAACAATGTTGCCCTCAAGTGGAAAAATGAAGACTAGACCTCCAAGGATCTCTTCTCCAGCGTTATGAAACATGTTGTCCAAAATCTTCTCATATGTGATGAGTTGGTAGTCACCACCGTATGGCATGCAATCAATCATATGGCTCACCTCAAATGGAAACAAGTTTGTTGCTGTAGTGGCCACATGTCCTCTCATGCTCCCATTATAACATGCAATGTAAATAATGTGGAATATTTCTCCCCCAAGGGACACATCCAACCAATGTGCCATCCCCCCCATCATGCTCTCAACAAACACAAAGACATCAGCATTATAATGAACCATAATGAAAACCATGCTTTCTGTCATATGTAGCAAGGGAGAAAGAAAATGGTCCCTCAACTGTAACCAATGCAGTTTGACCCTCAACTACATAAGAGTATGACAAAAGGTGTGGCCTCTCAACCACTTACTTGCTGTCCGACTCTCCTCAAATGTATGGAGGAAGTGAATGATATATGGTGCAAGGTGAGTAAGTCCTCCAAAATACATTTCCTCCCAAAGTCCTCCTAGGGAGTGGTCACCAATAGTGCTCATGGCCTTAAGTAGACCATGGGGTCCAGAAAGAATAATGCCCCTCCTTGGAGCAACATCTTATACATATATGGTTAAGGGATGAATATATAAATCATCATGCAAATAAATAATACCCTTACCATAAGCTCTGCTCATACAAATGGAGTGGCCCAAAAATGAGTTCCCTCTCATCCTCAAAGAGAAAAGAGGTGGTTGTGCTAACTCCTCCAAAGAGTTATGTATATCCTCCATCTGCACATGATCTCTGCATCTCCTCATATGCTGATCTGTCAATATCATGCAAGCAAGATGATCTTGGGAATACTCCACCATCAACTTGGAGCACCCACATGGATCTATCCTCCATAGTGAAAGCGCTGATGACTCCTCATGAAGGATATCTGTCACATGGCAATCTCCTCCTTTGACATTTCTCATGCCAAAGATGCAAATTGGAAGGCTGCTAACCTTCCCCTGCTGCTTCTACCACAGCGCAGAATCTGAAATGAAAGTGGGTGGAAATGATATTGAGGGAATGGCCCCCTCCTCCTTGAGTCTACCCAATACTCTCAGCGCTGTGAAGTTGTCCCCCTAGGTCTCCACTCCTCTGAAAACAACGAGTGGTGCCCCAACAAGTGAAGCATCTCCCATCAGCTGGTGATCAAGTGGTCTCCCTGGCAGAATGTCTCCATGCAATGAGACATCATCCTCAAGGGGTGACTGCATAGATGGATGAACAAGTCTGTCCATGCTTGCACTGTGCAATCCAATCACCCTCTTAGGTGCATCATCCTCCAACAATTAGTAGGGATGTGTACTCATCATCTCAAGATGTTGGGTCTTCTTCCTACTTCCTCCTTGTGTCTCGATGGTGAAACACCTCCTCAACAACGGCACATGTGTGCCTTGATCTCCATGCATGAGATCCTTGGGACTTCCTTGCAAGGATGCAAGAGTCCTTCTCCTTGGAGCAAGAGCTCCTCCTTCCTCTGCATGAGGCTCTAGATAGTATTTGGATAGCACTACGTTGTTTCCCTCAGCTCCTTCAACATAAATCGGCAACCCTTCAACAATGTTGTTGCAAATATGGAATCTCTCCCAAAGTGGAAGTAGTCCCTAATCATCAAAATCCAAGGAGTATCCCCTTTGCACCATGATAGTGCCATCTCCTACTCATGCAACATTGTACATCATGTGAGAGAACATATGCCTTTGCTCTCTCCAACACCACCCAAGCAACAAAATCCCTTGTTGCCTCCTCCTTCTCTTAGAAAGAGAGCATGCCAAGTGATGGCCAAACTCCTTCAAGAGTAACCAGTGCAACCAAGCCTCTTGATGCCCGGTATCATAAATCTACAAGTGGCTCACTAGCCCCTTGCTCCTCCTCCACCACATCCACTCAGCCATGTGTGGATGTCTCCTTCCTTCCTTCATCCTGGTACTCCTCCTTTGAGGACTACCCTCATTCCAAATCAAACCTCTGAATTTCATGGGATTTTGAAATACAGATTTCCTGAGGATCAATTTGACCCTATGAGGATCCAAATATTTGTTAGGAAAAAACCTCCCGTCATGATATGTGTGGCGCAAGGGATGTCCACCACAGTCATGAGAGAAGATATCCATCTGAAGATGTCCCCCATCTCCTATTTGTTCCTATGATAAGGAAAAACCTCCCTCCAACTATTGAAGAACCTTGCACTCCAAAAAGTATGGGAGTGCACCTCCATTGAAATATTTTTGTGAGATCTCCTTTGCATCACTGCTCTTATACAACGTAGTATTATTCTGCTACTCTAGGTCACCTGCATGAAATGATGTAGACCCCTCCAAGGTGTTTGCTGAAATGACAAGAAATGGATCTCCAATCATACCTTGGTGAAACTTGGAAGCTCCTTGCAATGCTGTGTTGAAGCCCCGAAAATCGGATCTACAACAAGGGGGATACCCACCCGGTCCAGACCTTGGTTAGCAGCTCCTTTTCCGTTTGGTGTAGTGGGTCCGACTGGATATAATGGGACCAGTTTCCCAATTTGTGTGTGTGTGTTGAGAATAGATATTTCCTTTCTAAAAAGGTTCCTAAGTGAAATGCTTTTATTATATTTCTAATCTAATCATATGAAAATTGTATTCTAATTAAAACAGAAATATCTAATTCTAAACTAAACCCGGGATAAGATCTTGTTTATGCGATCTAAAATGATTTCGAATAACAATCGGTAATAAAGATCATTCAATTGCTATAAGAAAAGAATTCAATAAAGATAAACCACTTCATATAAAAAGTTAGATGAAAAAGTTGTGGAAAACATATCGCATAATAAGCTATTCATACATTAAGCATAAACAAATAGTCATCACCGTACAAAAGTGCCAAATGATAACTGAAGCATTCAAGCATCAATATATAAATAACTGAACCTAAATATCACTTTTAACACAGAAGCAGAAAAAGTTAAGAGATAAAAGTACCATTTATAACTGGTTCTACTCATGAGCTAGAAGCAATAGTGATTTATCTTCTCCTAATCCAACATCTACTAAGAGTATAGAAATGCAACATCAGTAGCAGATATTAGACATAGATATCAATAAATCTCGTTCCATTGATTCATCAAAACCTCCTCTGAGGGTGCAGAAGTGCATGTTCTGAGGATAAGTTTTTGACAAATTTCTGGACCCTTCTCTAAATTCATGAGAAGGGTTTAAATACTACTATCTAAATCTAATTATAGTTTATTACAAAAATTTAGGATTCGGTTTAAATGACCATCCTTTTTCTAGGAAAAAATAAAGTAAAACTAACACTAAATCTAAAATTAAAATTAACAACTAACTACTTATGACTCTGGTCTTTTAATTTAAAAGCATCCAGCATTGATTTGAGAAGGGGGGGGGCCGGCCAACTTCAGATTTTAATTGTCCCGAAAAGACGGAGTCAGCAAGTGTTGGCGCGATCTTCTCAGCAGAATTAATGATGCAATTAAGAGTGCTGCATTGACTGTGTGGTTTTACTAGACAGGTCCAGTAAGAATCCCAGTTTAATTTTGTCAACTCTTGAATTGATTTTGCCTTCTCTTCCACTTTTTGTTTCCACTCTATTTGCAATTGTTGTGCTTGTGGTAGGTATCCCGGAATGGTTTCTGAAATTAAATTAACCTTGTGCAAATTTTCATTTACATAATCAGTAATGTTACTCACCGCTGTAGTTGCTTCCTCTGCTGCTTTTTCTGCCTCTCTGATCTGTGCATCCCAAATGCTAAAGAGCATCTCTTTATGACTATCATTGACAACTGGTGCTGCTGATCTTTTTCCTTCCTCTGTCTTTTGCCATGCCAAATAATTAGTAACTCTTTCATTTGTTAAATCATAATCATGTCGTAATTCTACGACATGATTAGTGATTTTATCACTTTCTTGACAAAAAGAGTTCCACTGTGAGATTTTATGGCATAATATATCTTGTTGTTGCAGCAATTGATTATTCAAAGAAATAGATTCTGAAATAAACTCTGTAAGCTTGGGGTCTTCTTTATGCATTTATTGCATAATCTGTATTTGTTTTTCTTTTTCGGCCAAGCTTTTCTGATAATTGATTTGTACTTGCTGAAACTCTTGCTGTAACTTTTCAAATTTCACCTGTGCTTCACTGTTGGCATGTGATTGTTGCAATTGTTGTTGCAGAACTTGTATCTGATCCTCTTTTTCATTTAATAACAGCCTTACCTCAGACGCTTTGTCAATAGTTGCTGAGGCATAAGCTCCTGTTAACTGAGATAATTTAGTAAGATTTTCAGTGGGATCTGTAGTAGGATCTTTCCATAAAACATCCAATTGTTCTGCATCAGTAGAAAGTGAACTTTCTAATTTTCTCTTCTTTCTTTGCTTCCTTACTACTGCTTTATGTTGCGGGCTGTAGAAAATATCCAGAGGAGGAATTTCCTCTATTCTAAGTACAAGCTCAACAGAGGGAGTAATAGGTATATGTTCTCTTTCTGTGGCATTGCCACTTATTTCTGTAACCAAAACTTTTGCTATTTGTACAGGAGTTTGTATGTTCTATCCTTCAACATTAATCAAATCATTAAATGATTCCCATTCTTTATCTAACTGAGTGCTGATGGATGGTTGTTGTACATTAAGAGGTGGAAGAATCAACTGTGGGGTAGTTAAAGTTTGTTGTTGTGACAGCTCTTTTGATTGAGCTGTATCCTTGACTGAGCCTTCACTTTTATCCTGATTAGATTTTTTAGAATGTTCAGAAATTTCTTTGTCAGACTTTGACTTAGACCTTTCTGAATCTGAGCTGCCGCTGATACTGACGCTAGGAGTTGGTTCCCTTGCGGGTTCCAAACGCAAATTATATAAAGGAATAGTAGTCAATCTTCTTTCTCTGTATACTTTAAACTCTTTAAATTCTTCTGGGGAGAACCGTGCTTGAGCTAAATTCAAAATGTCTTTAAATGAACATTTTTCTTGAAACATATCGTCAAAAATATCTTCTTCTCCAGAAAATACTCTTACTTCGACAAAAGTGGTGAAATCCTTGACAATACCATATGGATCAAATAGCCTTCTCGGAAACTTAAACAATTTTAAACATGTAACATTGCTTACTTCCTTAAATGTGTGACCAACATCAAACAATGAAAATGCTCCGCAGGAAACAGGAAATTGTGGCCAGATGGCCTTCTTTTTATCCTTTAATTCTTTTATCAAACCTCCATCTCCACAGGTTTGATATGCAATTTCCCGAGCTATGAGTTTATCCAGAACATATAAGGGCAAAACATGAGGAGAAGCAAAGCTTCCAAAAACCCTCACATAAGTAAACAGTTCTTCTCCAAACCATCTTGCGATAGGGAGAATGTCAACTTCTCCTTCAGGGGACAACCTTAGGGCATCCTTATTATACAACACTTTGTATAGAGGCAACATTATGCCTTGGAAAATTTTATAAAAATGAGGAATGAATTTTGATTCCCACAATTCTTTGTGATAGACATGAATGGGCAAGGGATCCTGAATTGTCCATTTCCAACCCATTAAAGGGAACTTAAAAACAAAGCAGATTGAATCCATAACATAGGCAGATAGATAAAAAGGAGGATAAATCCTCTGAGACACATTCTGTTTAGACCGGTAACTGAAAATAGCCATGGCTAAATTGTCAGACAATATTTTGGCCCAGTCTACAATGGTGGTGTTAACAGCAGCATTCAACAAGGGAAGCCATTCAAGCAAAATCTTATTAATGTCAGGCTTTCCAAAAAGCCTGCATAACATAGCAACAGAAAAACAATATGGAGAGGTGAGTGAACCGGTACTGTACATACCGTGTTTATCTTTCTTCAGTGGTTCATCTCTTTTGTTCCATTCTTTAGTGCATTCTCCCAAATTTTCATTTTCCTTTGCAAATTTCTCCATAAATTGTTTGTTGTAAGTTGCCTGAGGCTCCGGCAAATGATACATAAGCCTCAAATCTTCTAGAGTAAATGACCCGATAAGCTCCTGACTTGGAGTTTTGAACTTTCTTTCTGTGATATCAGTGTTATCCAGCACCCATTTGACCATATCTGTATATGGAAGAATTCTTGGTCTTGCTGCTATTCGGTGTAGAAACGAACAAGCCAGCTCTATAAGAGATGCTTCAGAGGAATTGCTTAAACCAGCAGTAGCTGAAACATCCATTACCCTTGGTTTTTCTTCTTCAAGCAAACTAAACATACCCTCCCAGGTGGTGATACCAGCGTCCTTGTTGCAAGCAGTGTTTACTTATAAAGAAGCCATCTCTTTATTTTCAGAACTCGCAACTTTCTCTTTCCTTTCAGAACTAGGAACTTTCTCTTTCTTTCCCATAATGCTCTGAATGTTGCTTTGTATAGCCTCCTATTCTTCGCGCCTACAGTTTTACAAATTAAGTGAGAATAATGACATGAGAAAGGTGACGGGATGGTTTTAAATGCTGAAGCCGTATGAAATATATTATTTAATCGTGAAATAACCCTTCGATCAAAACAAAATCCTTTTCATTAATAATTGATGATTCATTCATTAATTTGACATCAAAGCGCATAACGGATATCAATTTATGAAAAGATTTACTTTGAATAACGAGCTTTCAAGAATCTGCGATAGTGCGATCTTCGATTTGCTTTGCAATATCGCAAAATCGCAATATCGCAAATCGCAGTTTTCACAAATCGCAATCAATAACATCGTGGAATTGCAATGTCGTGAAATCACAATATCGCAAAATATAATATATGAATAATATTTGTTAATATGTTTTTTGCGATATGCAATTTGCGATAAACCTTTTAGTGCGATGTCATTGGATCACGGTATCGCAATTTTCTTAAGATATATTCTACTTTTTTGAGATGAATGCGATGTTTCCTTCAAAGAGAGAGTCTATCATAAACTTAAGTTTAGTTTAAATATTTTCCAAAGAAATTTCCTTAAGTCCGTGATAGTAAGTTTTATTGAAAATGAAAACAAACACCAATAAAATTTCTTAGATTTTTTAAACTAAGGGTCCCCACTTATTTAGTATTATTACTAACATTAAATAAGAAGGGGGGTTGTTGCTGGCCACAACAATTGGCGATTCACTTGGAAGAACCAATTGTCTCTGATTTTCTTTTGAATTTTCTAAACTTTTCAAAACAGAAAATTTTCTGGAAAATCAAACTTTATTATAAAAAGACAAAGTGCATTATGCTTCAATCTGATGAATGATATTTCATTTCTTCTATGATCAAATTTGAATATTCACTTCCTCAAGCTAGTCCTTGTATCTACATCAGTCATTACTTGGTTTTTTAAAGATAAAAACAAAAGGCTTCTCTGTAAATCAGTTTTGAATATACTCATTTGTCGTAGGTAGAGCCACTGCTGCCAGCAAGCATCTATAGCCTCAACAGGGTTACCTGTTACCCAGCAATGATCCTGTGTCCTACTTAGAAGAATATACAATTTTCAAAGAGAAATCCATATTCACACTAATTGCTTTTTATTTTCTTTTTATTCTTAAAGAACAATGTCTTGGTTTGGTAGCCAATTTATGACAGTGCCATTCACTTGATTTATAATTTTGCTGAACAAGATGGCTCGTGATGAGACCCCTTGCCTTTTATTTGCAATAATCTTAAGTCATTGCCCTGTTGTGGTATGCAGTATTGGCAAAGTCAGCAAGCTATAATATCTATGATCATGATAAGCCGGCCCGTGATGAGACCTCTTACTCTTTAAGTTAAAAGTGTATCATTGGATTATTCCTTGAACATTGTAATTTACTATGTGGGGAGGAAGTCATTGTTTCCTTAAGATAGCTCTAGATGACAATGATAGAGTTTTTTGGAAAGAATTTTTCTACAGAGAACCTTCGTTTTGTTATTGATACCTTTCATTGGACTGATATAAAACAATCTTTCACCAAAAGTTGTTTTCATCAAAATTTTCAAAGTTGACTAATACCATTTCTAGATTTAAAATTTTTAACTATATCTTTGAATAATAATGATCAATATTCTAAAAAGAATTCTATTTATATAAGTGAAGAAATAAAATCTAAAAAGAGAACTGTATCTTTTTCATGAATTCCAAATGTAACCATTAACAACTGGTTTTATTATGACAAAAATAAAGGAAACTAATCTACAAAATAGAAAAATGATCTCCTATGGAAAATATTTTTTAAGGATCTGTCCATTAACAGGTTAAGATTCTCTTTTCCCTGTTAAATCTTGTAACATGAAAGTAGATGGACCTATGATCTCTACAATTTGAAAAGGACCAAGCCACATTCATTGAAATTTTGTATGTTTTCCTTTTTCCTCATGAGCTTTGTCCCATTTTAGAACTAAATCTCCTATCTGAAAATCCTTTCTGGTTATCATGTTTGAATCAAAAGAAGCTTTAACTAATGCTTGATGATGAGCATGAGTTACTTTAGCCTTTTCGCATTGTTCTTCTAACTTAATTATTTCCATCTACCTTAATTGTAAAGAAGAAGTTGGTTCTTCATCAATATATTGGACTAAGGCTAAAGAAGGGATTGTTAGATGAGTTGGAAGAACCACTTCTCTCCCATAAACTAAATTAAAGGGAGAAGTGCCAATAGAAGCCTTATGCATTATTCGATCTGCCCATAAAGCATATATTAAAGACTTATGCCAATTTTTATGATTTTGATCAATGGTTCGCTTAATGATTCTGATTAAGTTTTTATTTGTGGATTCAGCTAACCCATTTCCCTGTGGATAATAATTGGCAGAGTATTTAAGTTTGAAACCTCTCTTGAGTGCAAATTCAGTCATAGCATTACCAGAAAAATATGATGCATTATCAAACATTAAAGCACAAGGTAAACCAAACCTGGTGATTATGAACTGATCTATAAACTCGATGATATGTTCAGCATTAGCAGTCTTGAGAGGGACTGCTTCTACCCATTTCGTAAAATAATCAGTTGTTGTAATGATATACCTATGTTGCTTAGAGGAGTGTGGAACGATCTCACCTATTATGTCCAATCCCCATTGATCAAAAGGCTGCTCAATGTTGACTGGTTGTAATGGTAATGATGGTTTCTTTTGTCTTCCAGCTGCAGTTTGAAAAATTTGACATTTCCTTGCATAGTTATGTGAATCTTTAAATAGTGTGGGCTAGTAATATCATGCATGAATGATCTTATGTGAAGTAGCATCTCCAGCATAATGTCCTCCTGCTGGCCCATAATGAAGTTCCTACAAGACTTTTTCAGCTTCAGATTTCTCCAGACATCTAAGAAGAACAGAATCATAATTCATTCTAAAAAGAACATCATTTACAAGCTGATATTGTTTAGCCTTCAACCTTAGAGCTCTTTCCTTGGCGTGATCGAGATTTGGAGGAGCATATACATTCTTCAGGTAAAATATGATATCAGCATATAAGGATTCAACATCGTTTAGGCTTACCTCATATGTTTGTATTTCGTCAGATGGTTTTTCAGGAATAAGCGATGCTCCAGCTAGTATTTTTCAAAAACCTTGACCTCTTACAATTCTTGCCGGTTTGATTTGTACATCATATTCTTGTAAAGCAGTAACCCAATTGGCTCTTTTCTCACCCACATCTTTTTGAACTAAAAGATTTCTTACCGCTGGAAATGGTACTATGATTTTTGTATAGGTTTTGAGTAGAAAGGGTCTGAAATATTTAATTGCTTTGAAAACAGCATAAGCTTGTTTCTCCACATCTGAATAATTCAATTCATCTCCCTATAAATTTGAACTAAAAAAGGCAATTGGAGCTTCTGCTTTGTCTTGATTTGCTTGAGTAAGTATTGCAGCATAAGATTTATCAGAGGCAAATGTGTACAAAATAAAAGGATCGTAAAAATTCGGAGTTGCTAAAGATGGAGCATTGATAATTGCTTTTTTTATCAGATTAAATGCCTCATATTCATCTTTGCCCCATTTGAAGTTTGAATTATTTTTAATCATTGCTTGCAACGGTGATACAATTCTCGAAAAATCTGGCACAAATCTTTTTACAAAATTAATCTAACCAAGAAAAGATTGCATAGCTTTTTTATTGTGAGGTAAAGATATTTCAGAAATTTCCTTGATTCTATCAGGATCAATATGAATTCTAGATTTTGATACTATAAATCCAAGAATTTTTCCTTCATTTAATGCAAAAAAGGACTTTTTTGGATTAAGTGAAATTCCATACCTTTGACAGCGTTGGAAGATCTGCTTCAGATCTCTAAGATGATTGCTTCGTTTTTTAGAATATACAATTATATCATCCAAGTAAATTACCACTGATTTGTTAACTAATCCCTTGAAAGAAATGTCTATAGCTCTCTGAAATGTGACACCAGCATTGATCAGACCAAAAGGCATCTTTTGATATGCATAAGTGCCCCATTTGGTTCTGAATGTAGTTGTTAATTGATCATCAGGATGGACTAACACTTGATTATATACAGAGAAACCATCTAAGAAAGACATTAATTCTGATCCTGCAACTGCCTGTAATATTTGCTCCATAGGAGGCAAAGTAAAATTATCTTTTTGGCAGGCTTTATTAAGATTTTGAAAATCAATTAAAATTCTAATGTCTCCGTTCTTCTTTCTAACAGGAACCATATTGGAAACCCATTTAGAATGTCAAACGGGAAAAATAATCTTGGCTTTCAATAACTTATTAAGTTCAGATTTGATTTGGTTTTCTAGATTGGGGTGGATCTTTCTCAACTTCTGTTGGACAGGTTTTTCATCATTGATCATTGGGATAGTATGTTGGATGATAGATGTGTCATACGTTTTCATTTCATCATAGTTCCAAGCAAAGACACTTTTATATTGTTTCAAAAGATGAACATATGCTAAATTTTCTTCAGGAGCTAGACCAAGGCCTAGGTTGATATTCTGTGGTTTGGCATCAGTTCCTAGATTTACTAATTCATAATTCAAAGTTGAACTTTACAATTTTGAATTGGTATATCTTTTAAATCGATCTTTAAAATCATAAAGGTCTTCTAACTTGACTACTGACTTTGGCATAGCATTGTTGGTGCTATCTTGGAGTAATTGTTCGTCATGTTGGTCTTCATCAATTATCTGATTGGTGTAAGATCCTTTAGATGTGAGAAAATTTACAATATCAGGATCATCATTGAAAATCCTCCAATTGGTAACGTTATCAGGAATCGAAGGTCTAAAGATTAATTCGATTGAAAATCGATTAGGACTAAAGTCTTCTGCAGGAATGAGCTTGGAAGCTACATTAGCTAGGAGGTCTGCGCTAGCATTCTGGATTCTGGGAATTGGTGAAATATTAAATGCTATAAAGTGTTCAGTCAAATCTTGGACTAAAGATTGATAATCCTTTAAATGACCTGATAAACAATGTATAGTATTGCATACCTGTTTGATTACAATTTCCGAATCTCTGAAAACTTGTAGATACTTGATGTCTAATCCGATTGCTTTGTATAGTCCTTGGACTAAAGCCTCGTATTCTGCGGTGTTATTAGTGCAATCGAATTCAAGTCTGCAAGTTAGCATAATTTTGTTTCCCTCTAGACTAACCAAAATGCATCTTGCTCCTGCTCCTTCATTAGACTTAGAACCATCAAAAAATAATTTCCAAAATAAAGATTTATTTACAGGGGTATCTACAAAATATATACATTTAGAACTATCTGTTTGAGAAAAAATTTCTGTTTGAGATAAAATAGAATGTTCTAAATAAGGTGAAGTATGAGCATTGAAATTTCCTAAGAAAGAATAAACTAAATAATTGCCAATGATATTACTGTTGTATGCAACTGGTTCATTCTCTCCTTCCAATTCTGTTACTATGTATTTCTGATGTTTTTCTCGTTCAACCTTTATCTGATTTGGTTTACCATTATAAGGAAGCCACATATGCGACCAATCAGTTGCGAAATATCCATGAAGTTTTTCTGACCAATCTCTGCTAAGAATTAAGCCATAAAATTCTGGAATATCTGCAACTAAAATATCAATGACTTGACATACCTTTGGGTTTGATGACAATCTTATGGTCACCTGATTTAATTTTCCAATTACTTCAACTTGTGATCAATCAAGCTGGACTATGCGCACAACAAATTTTTGTGGTTGAATGTTTAGCTTTGCACATATTGATTTTGGTAGAATATTAGATGAAGCTCCAGAATCCACTAAACAATTATGTAAATTTTTATTGAAAACTTCATAAGTAAGAAGAAATGGAGGAGTATGAGATCTTGACCTTCCTCCAATTAAAGCGATATTTTCTAGATCAACTTTACTGATCGCATTAGCTGGAGGCCTTCCCATCTCGTTGGAAGCTTGAGAAATCATAGGATCGGGCAAAGGTTTTTCTGGTACAGCATGTAATTCTTTCAAAATTACCTTTTGTTGGTGTTTTAACTTGCTCAATTCATAAAAAGTGATGTTAGCCCTAGTCTTCTTCATGTCTTCTATGATATTATACTCCATTTCATCTGGAACAATCAGTGTTCTTGATGGAGTTGATGAATCTGTCTGGACTGGGCTAGTTTGAATTGCTTTAGATGTTGTTTTCTTGGGTGCAACTTTATCCTTAGTCAATGAGCTTGCGCTCTTTGACTTAGGAGTAGATTGAGGAGGATCAAGTTGATTTCTACTTCGAGTGCTAATAGGGGATTCTTCTTGATCTTCCTCATCTGGAAGGATGAAATACCACATACCTTGTACTTCTACAACTTCTTCTTCATCAGTAGTCTCTTTAGTAGCAGTTTCTTCTTCTTCTTCTGATTCAGCATTGGTAATAGCATTTGGTGGCTTTGGATCAGTTGAAGGGTTTCTTCTAAAAGTCTTGAAAGATTTTTTAGAAGATGTTTCTGCCACTTGTTTCTTAATGTCAACCATTTCGTTAGACATGGTTTTCAAAAAAAATTGCAATCCTTCTAAATCAAATGGATCTTTTGATTGCTTTTTCTTGAGATCTTCCTTAAAAGTGACTTTCTTGGATTTTCGTTCTTCTATTGCATTTTTCTTGTCTAAAGCAATAATACATTTTTCTACTGCTATTGCTTCCTTCATGTTTTCTGCTAAAGTTGGTTTGTTATCCCTATCAACAAAGATTGCTATGTTTGATGGTAAAGCAGAAATGTACCATTCACTTCGCACCTCTTCGCTAGGCTTGGAAGCAGTAGGAATTTTGTTTAACAATTTATTGAAACGCGAATTGAAATCCTTGACAAGTTCCTTTGAGTCATCTCTAAGATTAGATAGATCATTTATCAAATTTGTTGTAGATCTGTCATCACCAAATTTAGTCAAAAATTGATCTTGAAAGATATCCCAACTAGTGATGGATCCAGATGGTAATGAAAAATACCATGATCCAGCCGCTCCTTGTAGAGTATAAGGGAAAAGTCGGACAACAACATCTTCATTAATGACTCCATTGAGATTTATGGACAGCATGAAATTGTTTATATGTTCTTTTGCTAACATGCCTGCTTCAGGATTAAACTTAGGCAGCCATTTTTCAGGATGGGCTGGTAATTGATTCAAGGGTGCAGGCATTAAGACTGCCCCTGGATTATTCCATGGAATTTGGGCCATCGCTGAACTAATAACAGGGGAAAGTGTAGAAGATGATATCTGTGATTAGGAAGATGAAGATTTTATGATTATGGACAATTGAAAAGGTGATGTGGAAGCTCCAGTGGAATGAGGGACAATAGTCTGAAGTGGAGGGGTGGAAGGTTGACTTTGTGATGAAGAGGTTGAGATGGGTGATGATGAAGAAAGAGTCTCGCTGTCAGACCCTTTAGGTGATTTCCTAGCTCTTTTCCTTGTAGGTAGAGGTAACTCAGTTGGTTGAATGCCAAGCTTTTCACTCTGTAATCTAGTAAGAGGATGAGCATGATTATATTGTGAAGTTACACTGCCTTGAGATTTATCAGATCTTTGAGGTGATATTGAAAATCTTTGAAGTTTATGAATTAAATATTCAACTTCAGGAGGTTCAATAGCAGATTCTTCTAAAAATTTAGGGTTTGCAGCAGTGTCTTTTCTTCTTGTGACTTCTGGCTCTAGATTTACAATTTCCGAGTGCAATGGAGAAGTCGGGGGAGATGGTGAGGGTGATTTACTCTCAGAATGGTATTTAGATTTAGATTTACTTGCCATTCATAGTTTGTGGCCTCCTTCTAGTGCCAATTATGTTTAAGCCTCGAAAATCGGGTCTACAACAAGGGGGATACACACCCGGTCCAGACCTTGGTTAGCAGCTCCTTTTCTGTTTGGTGTAGTGGGTCCGACTGGATATAATGGGACCAGTTTCCCAATTTGTGTGTGTGTGTTGAGAATAGATATTTCATTTCTAAAAATGTTCCTAAGTGAAATTATTTTATTCTATTTCTAATCTAATCATATGCAAATTGTATTCTAATTAAAACAGAAATATCTAATTCTAAACTAAACCCGGGATAAGATCTTGTTTATGCGATCTAAAATGATTTCGAATAACAATCGGTAATAAAGATCATTCAATTGCTATAAGAAAAGAATTCAATAAAGATAAACCACTTCATATAAAAAGTTAGATGAAAAAGTTGTGGAAAACATATCGCATAATAAGCTATTCATACATTAAGCATAAAAAAATAGTCATCACCGTACAAAAGTGCCAAATGATAACTGAAGCATTCAAGCATCAATATATAAATAACTGAACATAAATATCACTTTTAACACAGAAGCAGAAAAATTTAAGAGATAAAAGTACCATTTATAACTGGTTCTACTCATGAGCTAGAAGCAATAATGATTTATCTCCTCCTAATCCAACATCTACTAAGAGTACAGAAATTCAACATCAGTAGTAGATATTAGACACAGATATCAATAAATCTCGTTCCATTCATTCATCGAAACCTCCTCTGAGGGTGCAGAAGTGCATGTTCTGAGGATAAGTTTTTGAAAAATTTCTGGACCCTTCTCTAAATGCATGAGAAGGGTTTAAATACTACTAACTAAATCTAATTATAGTTTATTACAAAAATTTAGGATTCGGTTTAAATGACCGTCCTTTTTCTAAGAAAAAATAAAGTAAAACTAACACTAAATCTAAAATTAAAATTAACAACTAACTACTTATGACTCTGGTCTTTGAATTTGCAAGCATCCAGCATTGATTTGAGAAGGGGGGGACGGCCAACTTCAGATTTTAATTGTCCCGAAAAGACGGAGTCAGCAAGTGTTGGCGCGATCTTCTCAGCGGAATTAATGATGCAATTAAGAGTGCTGCATTGACTGTGTGGTTTTACTAGACAGGTCCAGTAAGAATCCCAGTTTAATTTTGTCAATTCTTGAATTGATTTTGCCTTCTCTTCCGCTTTCTGTCTCCACTCTGTTTGCAATTGCTGTGCTTGTGGTAGGTATCCTGGAATGGTTTCTAAAATTAAATTAACCTTGTGCAAATTTTCATTTACACAATCAGTAATGTTGCTCGCCGATGTAGTTGCTTCCTCTGCTGCTTTTTCTGCCTCTCTGATCTGTGCATCCCAAATGCTAAAGAGCATCTCTTTATGACTATCATTGATAACTGGTGCTGCTGCTCTTTTTCCTTCCTCTGTCTTTTGCCATGCCAAATAATTAGTAACTCTTTCATTTGTTAAATCATAATCATGTCGTAATTCTACAACATGATTAGTGATTTTATCACTTTTGTTAGTATGAATCCTTTGTCGAAGTGTACGAAAAAGGACCACCTTAGCTACGCATAACTAATAGCCCTAACAACAAAAGTGGCTGCCAATATATTCAGATCTGCGATTAGTTAGACATAAAAGAGCTGCAAAAACCAGATCTATGCATGGAAAGACATTAAGCAGAAAAAATAAGGGTTTGCTCCATATACCAATAGACAAGACAAGAACGATTTTTGAAAGAATTTTTATATTAATGGGGCACCTAGGAGGAAAAAAAGAAGGCGTATCCAATTCTCCTCAGTGGAATGGGTTCTTGGAAGTCCTCAGCGCTTCAGATCTAATATTTCTCTCTCTTGTTGGTGTAGAAAACCCACACAAAGAATGTAACTCAAAGGGAGCTCACACAGCAAATGGCAGAAAATGGTGACCAAGTGTATAGATCCAGAGTGATCTAATAGGCAACAAAAGGTGAAGAATGGTAGGAAAAACCTTCCTATTTATAACAAAATATTGGGTCATTCTAGATCTTGGTGCATGGGTTAACCAGATCTAGATCCACTTTTTATGGAATATTTTATTATATTTGTTGGAGGGAAAAGGTATTTGACTTGGGTCAAATCCCTTAATTTGTCAAAAATAAATAAATAAATGATTTATTTATCTTTTTAAGGAAACGGTTAGAAGATAATCAAATAAATAATGATTTATTTAATTATTTAAGGAAGTGGTTGAAAGATAATTAAATAAATAGTGATTTATTTAATTATTTGTGGGTGATTGGGTCATATTTAACAAGGAATATTATCTAAATAAGGTTTAAATAATTATTCCTAGAAAATAATAAGATAAATAAAGGTTTATCTAATTAATTTCTTTGATTTTGGATTAAACATGACTGGGAATAATAATTAAATTATGGTTTAATTAATTATTCCATGAGGAAAATCAAACAAATATAGGTTTGTTTAATATTTCCTTTTGGGTTTTCCTGTTTTAACATAGTGAAAGTGGTTTTACTTAGGGTAAAACTGGTCTTACATGGTGTACTTGGGTCCATCTAATGATAAAAGGTTAGATGACCAAAAAATGGTGTAACAAATTGCCCCCCAGCGTGCGAGTGTCAGGAGCAAATCGTATGACCGAAGTACGTTGTAAGAACACAATCACTAGACAACAAAAGGGATGTCAGAGAGATAAATGTGAGGTAGATAGTGTGCTGAAGGACTAGACCCTGAGGAGACGAGACTCGCAGGTGCAACAAGTCTCTTTTTATGAGAGGGTACCTGTGCTGAAGGCGGCGGGGGAGGCATACCTATGCCCGCCGGGACAAAGTACAAAAGAATAGTGTGTCCAGTAAACAAGGGACCGAACCATAAAGTACAGCTGGCATAATCATGAGCCAGATAAAAATACAATGGGGAATCCCACATACATGCTGTGCCTGGGATAACAGCTAGGACTTGTACAATAATATCTGAGTACATGAGATACAAATACAACCCAAATGCCCCCTGTAAATGGGGAAGGACTCACAAAATCCGACTGATACATGCAAGTCGAAGAGGCGCTGCAAGTGGCTACGGCCAACATCATCAAATATCTGGAGCTGCATCGAAGGCTGTAATGAAGAGGTCATCCGGGCATATGGGGGGCTACCTGCAAGGCCACCCCCTCATGAGGGTTGAGACATATCACACACACCCGGGGAATCATCAAGAGCTGCTGCTGGATTACTAGACCATCAAGTATACGGATCTCGATCATGCTGAAAGGAGCTGGAGAAACAATCAAGCCAAAGGGAAAGGAGATATCCCTTTGCCTGATCCGAGGCACCGAACAAGAGTGGAAGCTGGAACCAAGGTACACCGCCCTCTAGACCTGGCTTCTGGAATGAATGAGATGATGTCGACAGAAGGAGGTCCGCCATAGGTGAGGCAATGAGAGACCCTCAACTAAGGCACGAGAGAAAAGAGTAGAGCGACGGACAGACTGACACTAATGATGATAGTGAAGTGGAAAGGACTGAGTAGCTAATGGACGACTTCCCTTGCTAGAGAATAAAGGGCATGAATGACATGGCAGCGACTGACACAACATCATCAGAGATGGGGGACAGTAGAACTGAAGGTCATAATGTGCGACACAAGAGAGAGACCAAGCAATGAAGGATGGAGGGCTATAGTGGGGTACAAAGGGACTCGGTATAGACTTCATGGAGGGAATGATGACTCAACTTGGATGCTATAAACAAGGGCGACTCGATGGTGCTGCCACACAGTAAAGGCCCCAATGGGGGACCGTGGAAACATGAGTACATGATGGGAACTCATGACGAAAATCGACACAAACAAGGACAAGTAAGGAGGCAAGATGGTGCCCCAAGTACAAGTGTCGTAAGTGAGGAAATTCGATTTTAAGGAGAGGTGAAGTGACCCTTCTTGGACAAAATGTGTCCTGGTGAAGTATCATATTACAAAAAACTAACAGATACCCATTTGAGGGCTCGGTGAGAGCTTTCCAATGGTGTAGACGG
The DNA here is from genome assembly GCA_034641835.2 of Pinus albicaulis. Classification (NCBI taxonomy): domain Eukaryota; kingdom Viridiplantae; phylum Streptophyta; class Pinopsida; order Pinales; family Pinaceae; genus Pinus; species Pinus albicaulis. The sequence continues at coordinate 172,184,440 of CM076579.1, forward strand.
TTCGTCAAACGGGGCTACGGTGTGGTCGCAGCAGTCGAAAGAAGAAACAGGGGTTCTCTTTTAATAAGGCAGTTTTCCCTCCAAAATCACTCATTTGCTATTGTTGCTGTGGTGAATGTAGAGAGGAGAGAAGGCCCTAAATCTCGTGGCGAACATAACAGACAAACCGACCGTTGGAATCACGATCCGTCAGCTGCAGGTAAGAGGCCTAACCTTTCTCTTGCATTTTGATGGATTAAATTTTCAGTTTAGGGCCCAGAATCCCAGAAACAGCCCCTCCTTCATCTCTACATCCGGGTCGCACTTTTTGGGCCAAAAAGTGTGACTTGGGAAGCAGGTTTCAGGCAAAAAAGTGCGACCTGTCCCAGAAATGGGCAGAAAACTGCGACCTGGGAGATGAGGGGGTTTTGGTGCTGTTTTATGGCTGGAAGTTGGGTTTTGGTATTTGGTTATGGTCTTCCCGATCTGTAAGCTGACAAAAATGATGTGTTTGTGTAGGTATGGCAGATTTACAGGTTAACTAGAGAGAGAGAGATATGGGGACACTACGGGCAGAGATCCAGGCGGATCAGGGCGTTCGCCGTGTATTGGCCAGATTTGGGGTTCTCAAGTTTTTGGAGAACCCTTTGATGAGAGCAGGGGAACCATTATTGGCCTGGATTATCAGTTACTGGGATCCAGATCAGGAGGTCTTTGTAGTGCAGGGGCACAGGATCGAACTGACGGTCCAGGACGTGTATTTCCTGACTGGTCTCCCGCCACTGGGGATGGTGGGAAACACACAGCCAGTATTGCCGCGGGGGCGTCATATCATGGAGTTTGTGGAGCGTCATTGTCGACCGGGTCTCCAAGTCAAGGGGACTCGAATACCGATCGGGGATCTAGAGAAGCTAGAAACCCGTGCAGTGGCCGCAGCTGTGCTGCGTATCCTGGGAAACCAGGTGCTCCATCACATCACTGGGGGGCAGATGATGATAGTGGAGAGTGTGCTGGGTGGGACCTACTATGGGTGGGCCCAAATGATGTTGGTGTTGCTAAAGCGACAGTTTTTGCTATGCAGGCAGCAGGTGAACCATGATTGCTCATATGGGACTTTGTTGTGCACCTTCTTCTTTGAGAAGTTCCCGACCTTGAGGCCTCGTGTACAGCTTTCAGATGGGGGCCCGAGAGAGCCCAAGATGTGCCGTTGGGGACGGCTACTATGCAGAGGAGGAGGAGGGGTGGTCGGGTGAGTGTTTCGACCTGATTTTTTTGCCCATTGGGATAAGATGCCATTGTACATAGACGACTATCCCTATAGTGGGATGAGCTACTATGGAGATCCGGACCTGCCACTTCTGCCTGGTCGAGTTTGGGGGCCTGATGGTAAGTGACAGATTGCTATTCTTGTGTGGGCATGTTAAATTTTTTTGAATAGTAATTTATGGTACTGATTCATGTACTTTTGGTATGCAGATATAGCACCGGTAAAACCGGCCGGATATATGGGACGACCGGCAGCATCTGGAGCTACAAGTCCGAGTGGGTCGAGAGCAGCGCATAATGAGGATGCAGCCGCCCTGCTGGAGGACATCCGCCGTAGATGCGAAATTTTGTTGACTGGAGTATCAGAGCGCGGGTGGCAAGACTTAGATGACCAGTTCATAGAGCCATGTGTTGGTCTACCCTCGGAGTGGCGAGGTGTCATGCGGTGCATGGCGATGGCCGGTCAGGCGATGCACGATCTACATGCTGCAGGGGCAGAGTCATTGGCCCAGGATCCTCCAGATATTGATTAGGGGTGGGGCATGTGGTGCCCCCTATTATGTATGTAGGGGCAGGTGGTGCCCCCAGTTTTGGGTTTTTTGTAACATGCTATGGGCATGTCATATGTATCAGAGTAGATGGACTCTAAACACATGTTTTGCAACACATATTATGGATATGCATCATTTTTTGATGGTTATGAATGTTATTGTCTTGTATGAAATGTGTGTGATAAATGCCAATCTAGAACATGGTTTGCAATACTATCTACATAGTGATTCTGTTCTCGAGGTACATGGTTGAAAGTTATGGTTTCAAATGCACGTATCAAGAGTTTCACTTGTAAATAGCATCTAAACAGCACAGGGTTATGCACACGATAAACACCATTTAGTTGCATGACAAGAAGTAAGGAATCCAAACGAACGTGCAGATGGAGGATGCGATGAAAGAGGGCATCGGCTAAGAGACCACGCACTGCATCATATTCGGCCTGATTATTGGTGGCAGAACCAATGCAGACCCCGTTAGAAAGAACAAGGGCATGCAAGGGGGTGAAGATGGCCCAACCTACCGAGGCTAGATTCCGGGAGTAACGACTTGCACCATCGACGTAACCGATAAAGGGTGTGGACGGGGGGTCCTGCGAAATGGTGTGACAAGACAACAAATGAGGGGAGGAGAGGCAATGACGGCAGCGTGAGTGCACAGAAGTCATCGGGCGGCAACCGCGGGAGGGAGTGCAAGGAGCAGGATGACTATGACTCATATACAAATCAGAGGGTGGTATATGAGGGTTATCGGAAGTATGGTGAGGACTCGGGCTGCGGAGGTCAATAGAGACACGGGTGGAGTGATCTCGTGTATGGTTAGGAAAGGGGTGGTCAAGGGACACAACAGGGGAGGATGCAGGGGGGCTAGGCTCCAAGTGTCTTGCAGAGGAGGATAGGTAAATAATGGTTACAGTAGACTCCGTCATCTGAACATCAGGGGGGGGAATGTCGATGGGAGTGGGGGGATCCTCAGGCTGACCTGAAGCGTACTGTGCGAGGATGGGAGAGGCGGATTGATTCTGTTCAACCTCATACTCTCGGATCACCTCTAAAGAGGCGCGGTAATGCGTCAGGTGAGGACAATGGTGGGAGTAATGGCCATGCATGCCGCACAAAGCACAGGGTTTGTTGGTGCGGAGAGTCTTGGGGTTCTTGGTTACAGACGAAGAAGGAATGGAGGCTTCAGGGACCGTAGACTCGGGGAACACGACTTTAACCATGGGCTGAATACGAGGCAACTCGGGACAAGCATGGGTGGCATGACCGGTGACATCACATAAGGAACAAGGCTTCGCGGGCGGAGGAGGGGTCGGGTTAGTCGTGGTGGTCTTGTCTTTAGGTGCCCCCTTGCGGGCTTTTCCTTTCTTCCCGGGAGCCGTCACGACAAGAGAAGGGTCCTGTGGAGGTGCTGGGGGCACAGTGGCAACGGAGGAAGCGAGGGGGACCGGTTGAACCGGTGTCAAAGCCATGTAGGGTTTGGGGTGACCAGGAGGGGTGGCAGCTGGGGGATCAAGGTACCAGACCGGTATGCCCAAGGTCAAGTTAGGGAGAGAGAGGGTGGCCATGATGGGGACAGAATATACTCTGGGAGGGGGAGCTAGGAAAGGGATCTGCCCGGCAGGGTAATGACCAGGAGGGACGGCTTCGAGATGGTTAAGGCCAGGAGGAACCGATCCAGGAGGATAAAAGGGTTCAGGGATACCAGCTGTAGGGGGAGGGCTAGAAGGAGGAGGTCTGGCTGGCTGAGATGAATGGCTAGGAGCGGGTTGCGGAGGGCGAGGGGGAGGTTGTTGACTAGCCGAGGCAGGCCACTTACGGGCAGCCTGGGACGATTGCATCATGCAAACATTCGATAAGCTGGGATCGGTGACAGGAGGAGGGGGAAGGTTAGGGAAAGTTCCAAGCAGGGAGGAATCTTTGTAAACGTCGGGGGAGACACTGGTCAAGGAATCGACGGTTTGCTTGTTGGCTACAGAAGAGATGGTCATCTCAGGGGAGGTCTGAGATTTTGGCTCATGATATTTCAACTGGTCAATGGTGACTATCTTTCCATTATGGGGGAAAGACATCTTGCGAAAGACCGCGGATGGGACAACAGACATAGCATAGGTGTAGCTTCGCCCCAATATAATGTTGTAATCTAGCGGGGCGTCGATGACTTCGACGTCAACGCAAACAGTCTTACCGGCGAGGGTGATAGGACAATTACGAAACAGGCCAATGGGCTGGGAGGCATGACCGTCCCACGCTCGAAGGGTGATCGTGGAAGGGGCCAGTTCAGGGGATTCGAGTTGCTTCCAAACCGAAGCGGACATCACGCAGGTGGATGCCCCCTCATCAATGATACACCGGGATACGTTGGCGTTCCGGATTTTGACTGGGATTTGGAAGGCGACGGAAGGAGGAAGAGGAGGATGGTCTGATTGAGTGGCGTCGAAAACAATCATTTGGTCATCAGCAGGATCTACAGCGCCCACGGCAGATAGTAGAGCCTTCTTTTGGGAAGGGCACGACTAGAGGAGTTCCAGTGTGGAAATGGCGGCAGGAGATTGCGCCAAATCATCTACTATGCTATACGAATGAGCAGCTCGACCGGAAGCAGCGTTTCGACGTAATGGTCCCTTAGGAATCTTGGTATGAACCTCAACTTTGGGTTGAGGGATATGTAAGGGGCCATTCGGTGTCGAAAGAGGCTCTGTAGAACCTGAAGAAGGAGGCTCGGAGGCAGACTGAGCAGGAGGCTGAGGGTACTGGCGAGACCGAGTTTGAAGGTGAAGGTCGACGGTCGGGGAAGGATCAGAGTGCATCATAAGGATCTGGTAATCAGAGGAACCAGAAAGGGAAGGGGGAGTGGTGACCTGGCTGTCAGGCGGTTGGGTAGCCACGAATCCTTGCTGAGGGAAAGGATCAGTAAACACAGCTGGTTGGGTAGTGGCCACATTAGGAGGAGCATGGGGGGAGGCGTGATGTCCGCGCAATGTGGCTTGAGACTCCCACATCTGCCGCATCTGGGGTAAGAGGGGACAATCGTGGGTGTAATGACCATAAACACCGCAACACGAACAAGGTTTATTAGTGCGAAGCGGCCTGTCCGGCTTGGGCTAAGAGCCCTGTTGCTGGTTGGCAGTGTTAGGTTCAACACCAGGATTGAGTCCACGGGTACCAGGGGAAGATTGGTTTGGGTTGCCTCTCCGCCTTCTTTGAGAAGAAGGGGGATTAGTTGCGCCCTACTGTGCAAATACTTGCCCTGGAGGGGGCTGTAAGTGCTGTTGCGGGTTTTGAAGAGGCAAGGGAGATGGAAGCGCATATGCTGGAGGAGCTGGCGCACTAGGCTGCGGATAAAGGTAATGGTTAGGTTGGGCAACATTGAGGTAAGCAGGAGGTTGGGCAAAAGGAGGAGGCATGCCGTATCCTGGATACATGCTACCGGGAGGGGGAAGAGTGCTGGAGGTGCTGGCCCCTCCCCGATGGAGACCATAGCCCATAGGAGGTTGAGCGTACGGATGGGAAAGGGCTCCAACGATACCGTCAGCAGAATGAGATGCCCCCGGGGTGTTAGTGCCACCGGGCCTAGGGAGGTCAGGGAGAACGGTATAAACATAACCAGATTGAGCGTAGATCAGGTCATATTTCAAGGCTATTTGGAGTGCGGCTTCTTCGGTTTGAGGAAAATGGGAGGCGACATCTTTGCCGATGGGAGCTGGAAGGGTGCGGAGGAACCAGTCCATATAAACCTGATCTTCGAAGGGAGGGGCTCGACATAAGCTCCGTCTTCTTCGCCATTCCTGAACATGGGCGGAAAGGCGGGTTGAAGAGGATTGCTTAAAGGAAGTCAAGAGCTCCGTGCCAGTGTCGTATCGGAGAGGGAGCTGGAAATAGGACAAAAAGGCTTGGGAAAGGGTCGCAAAGGTGGTATGGGAAGAGGTGGCTTGCTCAACATACCATTTAGAAGCTTCGCCGGTAAGCGTGCGTTGGAACAAACGAAGACGGATGGAGTCATCGGTAATGGAATTGGAGGAACACCACATGTGGAAAGATCGGACATGATTGGTTGGATCTTCTCCAGCTTGGCCTTTGAATTTAGGGATGTCGGAAGGGAGCTTGTTCGGCATGGCAGGCCAACCAACATCGTGGCGGATAGGGTCATTGATCAACTGATTGAAATCGGGGAGGCTGAGGCCTGCAATGTATGGCAGCAAGGGGGTAGCCGGGGTCATTCCTGTGGTGGTTCCGCTAGTAGTTGGGCCGGCATTAGGGCCGGGAGAACCACTAGCGTTAGGCCCTGGACCAGAAATGGTGGTAGGGAGAGAACCAGGAGGAGAAGGGGAAACCGATGAATCAGGAGAGGAGTCGGAGTGCGGACTTGGAGGAGGACTGGCTCGACGACGGCGGGTCAGAGCAGGTCGATCGACTGGAAACTGAGGGTGAAGGCCAAGAAGTCTCCGGGAAAGGCACCTTGGGGGTGCAATGACGACAGGAAGAAGGAAACCGACAGGGGTAGAAAGGGACAGAATCAAGTGAGGTCAAGGGCAGAAAAGGTGCAGTGACAATTGATTTTAGATTCTTTGCCAGGCGGTGTTAACCAGGCGCTTCTTCACTTAGGGTCAGTGTGTGGTGTGCGTTAATTTTAATTTTTAAACCCTTTCCGTTTTGAGAGCAAGAAGAAAGCGTGTTGTGTAACTGAAAATAAACCTACAGAGAACAGTATATAATGCTGAAATAATAGAAAAATAACAGCTACTTGTGCATCTATCTAACCCAAGAAGGCGGGTCTCTCAAAACTAATCTGAAAAGAAAGGGAAAAATCTAGGCAAAACACACGGAAAAGAGGCCAATAGATCTAAGGTCAAAAGGGACGGGGATCTAAAGGATAAGGCTGCTAAAAAGAGGTGCAGATCACAGCCAAAAGATAGAGGCAAGGTGGCTGGAAAAAGGAAGGAAATCAGCAAAAACGGAGGGGGCAAGGTGGAGGCCCTAAAAGTAGATCCAAGAAAATCTTCAGGAGGTGATTTGAGAGGTAGAAGAGCTGATTTCAATGGATCTGAAAGGGAGGTAATAGATCTGGAAAAAAGGAGGCTGAAGCTCTGAAAAACAGACGGCTGAAATAGCTAAAACTCTTCCACAAAAAGTGGAGGGTACTAAAGCCCTAGGGGGCTAGGTTCCCACTTAGATGAGTAAAAACAGATCAGAACTTGGTCAAAGCGGGCTGAGACAGAGGCTGGAAGACCCTGACAGAAGCTGCAGCAGAACCCAGAAAAAAAATGCAAAAAAATCACTGAAAAAATGGCAGGTTGCAGTTTTTGACCTGTTTTCAGTGCAGGTCGCAGAAAAGGGGCAGAAAAGTGCGACCTGGAGGTCCAGGTCGCAGGTTATGGGCCAAAAAGTGCGACCCCCCGTTCCGGTTGTCTCGGCGGCAGATTTTTAGAAAAGTTTCCGTCTTAGTTGCGGCTGGTGTCGCTTACCTGCGCAATAGGGCCAGAAACACACGGAAGTTAGAAATTTTGATGTTTTAGGGTTTTATGTGAGAAAAAAAACATAAAAATAGGAAAAATAAATAGTTGAAAAGAAACCCTAGGGTCTGAAGTAGCTGGATATGCAGGAATATGAAAAACGACAGCGGTCGTAATTTAAAACCCGTGTGGAGTCGCCATTTGTTAGTATGAATCCTTTTTCGAAGTGTACGAAAAAGGACCACCTTAGCTACGCATAACTAATAGCCCTAACAACAAAAGTGGCTGCCAATATCTTCATATCTGCGGTTAGTTAGACATAAAAGAGCTGCAAAATCCAGATCTATGCATGGAAAGACATTAAGCAGAAAAAATAAGGGTTTGCTCCATATACCAATAGACAAGACAAGAATGATTTTTGAAAGAATTTTTATATTAATGGGGCACCTGGGAGGAAAACAAGAAGGCGTATCCAATTCTCCTCAGTGGGATGGGTTCTTGGAAGTCCTCAGCGCTTCAGATCTAAGATTTCTCTCTCTTGTTGGTGTAGAAAACCCACACAAAGAATGGAACTCAAAGGGAGCTCACACAGCAAATGGCAGAAAATGGTGACTAAGTGTATAGATCCAGAGTGATCTAATAGGCAACAAAAGGTGAAGAATGGTAGGAAAAACCCTCCTATTTATAACAAAATATTGGGTCATTCTAGATCTTGGTGCATGTTAACCAAATCTAGATCCACCTTTTATGGAATATTTTATTATATTTGTTGGAGGGAAAAAGTATTTGACTTGGGTCAAATCCCTTTATTTGTCAATAATAAATAAATAAATGATTTATTTATCTTTTTAAGGAAGTTGTTGAAGGATAATCAAATAAATAATGATTTATTTAATTATTTAAGTTATGGTTGAAAGATAATTAAATAAATAGTGATTTATTTAATTATTTGTGGGTGATTTGGTCATATTTAACAAGGAATATTATCTAAATAAGGTTTAAATAATTATTCCTAGAAAATAATAAGATAAATAAAGGTTTATCTAATTAATTTCTTTGATTTTGGGTTAAAACATGGACTGGAATAATAATTAAATTATGGTTTAATTAATTATTCCATGAGGAAAATCAAACAAATATAGGTTTGTTTAATATTTCCTTTTGGGGTTTCCTGTTTTAACATAGTGAAAGCAATTTTACTTAGGGTAAAACTGGTCTTACATGGTGTACTTGGGTCCATCTAATGATAATAGGTTAGATGACCAAAAAATGGTGTAACAACTTTCTTGACAAAAAGAGTTCCACTGTGAGATTTTCTGGCATAATATATCTTGTTGTTGGAGCAATTGATTATTCAAAGAAATAGATTCTGAAATAAACTCTGTAAGCTTGGGGTCTTCTTTATGCATTTCTTGCATAATCTGTATTTGTTTTTCTTTTTCGGCCAAGATTTTCTGATAACTGATTTGCATTTTCTGAAACTCTTGCTGTAACTTTTCAAATTTCAGCTGTGCTTCACTGTTGGCATGTGCTTGTTGCAATTGTTGTTGTAGAACTTGTATCTGATCCTCTTTTTCATTTAATAACATCCTTACCTCAGATGCTTTTTCAATAGTTGCGGAGGCATAAGCTCCTGTTATCTGATATAATTTAGTAAGATTTTCAGTGGGATCTGTAGTAGGATCTTTCCATAAAACATCCAATTGTTCTACATCAGTAGAAAGTGCACTTTCTAATTTTCTCTTCTTTCTTTGCTTCCTTACTAGTGCTTTATGTTGCGGGCTGTAGAAAATACCCAGAGGAGGAATTTCCTCTATTCTAAGTACAAGCTCGGCAGAGGGAGTAATAGGTATATGTTCTCTTTCTGTGACATTGCCACTTATTTCTGTAACCAAAACTTTTGCTATTTGTACAAGAGTTTGTATGTTCTATCCTTCAACATTAATCAAATCATTAAATGATTCCCATTCTTTATCTGACTGAGTGTTGATGGATGGTTGTTGTACATTAAGAGGTGGAAGAATCAACTGTGGGGTAGTTGAAGTCTGTTGTTGTGACAGATCTTTTGATTGAGCTATATCCTTGACTGAGCCTTCACTTTTATCCTGATCAGATTTTTTAGAATGTTCAGAAATTTCTTTGTCAGATTTTGACTTAGACCTTTCTGAATCTAAGCTGCCACTAAGACTGACGCTAGGAGTTGGTTCCCTTGCGGGTTCCAAACGCAAATTATCTAAAGGAATAGTAGTCAATCTTCTTTCTCTGTATACTTTAAACTCTTTAAATTATTCTGGGGAGAACCGTGCTTGAGCTACATTCAAAATGTCTTTAAATGAACATTTTTCTTGAAACATATCGTCAAAAAGATCTTCTTCTCCAGAAAATACTCTTACTTTGACAAAAGTGGTGAAATCCTTGACAATACCATATGGATCAAATAGCCTTCTCGGAAACTTAAACAATTTTAAACATGTAACATTGCTTACTTCCTTAAATGCGTGACCAACATCAAACAATGAAAATGCTCCGCAGGAAACAGGAAATTGTGGCCAGATGGCCTTCTTTTTATCCTTTAATTATTTTGTCAAACCTCTGTCTCCACAGGTTTGATATGCAATTTCCCGAGCTATGAGTTTATTTGGAACATATCAGGGCAAAACATGAGGAGAAGCAAAGCTTCCAAAAACCCTCACATAAGTAAACAGTTCTTCTCCAAACCATCTTGCGACAGGGAGAATGTCAACTTCTGCTTCAGGGGACAACCTTGGGGCATCCTTATTATACAACACTTTGTACAAAGGAAACATTATGCCATGGCAAATTTTATAAAAATGAGGAATGAATTTTGATTCCCACAACTCTTTGTGATAGACATGAATGGGCAAGGGATCCTGAATTGTCCATTTCCAACCCATTAAAGGGAACTTAGAAACAAAGCAGATTGAATCCATAACATAGGCAGATAGATAAAAAGGAGGATAAATCCTCTGAGACACAATTCGTTTAGACTGGTAATTGAAAATAGATGTGGCTAAATTGTCAGACAATATTTTGGCCCAGTCTACAATGGTGGCGTTAACAATAGCATTCAACAAGGGAAGCCATTCAGGCAAAATTTTATTAATGTCAGGCTTTCCAAAAAGCCTGCATAACATAGCAGCAGCAAAACAATATGGAGAGGTGAGTGAACCGGTACTGTACATACCATGTTTATCTTTCTTCAGTGGTTCATCTATTTTGGTCCATTCTTTAGTGCATTCTGCCAAATTTGCATTTTCCTTTGCAAATTTATCCATAAATTGTTTGTTGTAAGTTGCCTGAGGCTCTGTCAAATGATACATAAGCCTCAAATCTTTTGGATTAAATGACCCGATAAGCTCTTGACCTAGATTTTTGAACTGTCTGTCTGTGATATCAGTGCTATCCAGCACCCATTTGACCATATTTTTATATGGAAGAATTCTTGGTCTTGCTGCTATCCGGTGTAGAAACGAACAAGCCAGCTATGTAAGATATGCTTCAGAGGAATTGCTTGAACCAGCAAGGGAACCAACTCCTTGCTTCACCTTCAAGGTGCAACGCTGTAATTTCTACAGCCTCTCTATCTACTACAGGATGTAGTAGGAAGAAAGCCTCTATTTTCTTCACCCAAACCTCTACTGCACAAGTGTGTGATCCATCAAATGTGGACAATAGGAATCTATTGCCTCTCATCATCCCATAGTTGTGGGGTCTTCTTTCTTCTTTCTGCTGAATAAACTGTGGGAAAGATAGAGTCTGTTGGAATACCCTAGGGTTTGCTCGGTATTTATCAATATATCCACTTAGAATTTCTAATTCCAAGTGTCCTCCATGCTTCTGCTTTGCTTCTTCGTGAGAATAGTAAGTGCATGGTCCTCCCTCCTCTCCTCCTTCATTTTTCTTGACCTATTTGGAGAGGTATCCTCTAGATCTAAAAATAGATGAGAGTAAACTTATCTTCTTCATCCTTGGGCTCACTTCTTCTGAAATTTGAACTTTACAGGCTGTGCCAATTTCGATGCTCTGATACCAGTGTAATGTTCCAAAATGGAAATGAGCAGCTTTTACAACACTAAATAAATTCCTTTGTCGGAGATATGAACAAGGCAATGTCAGAGATGGACTGAGAGGGATTTTACCAGTTATGTCACCTATAAAGAGATGATGAGAACCGAAGGCTATCTGGCCCTTTCTCAGGCTCTACCTATAGCTATGTAAATATTTCTTCCTCAAGAAGATATTGCTCAAAAGGATGAGCTACAGCAATACATAAACATGAGCTGGAAAATAGCAGTGAATGCATAAACTTCAAAAATGAAATAAACCCTCATAGCCTTCTCATTGATAATTTGGTAGCAGAAATGTGTACAAGATCTTGAGGAAATGATCACTCAAGCTGAAGCAAATACTTCACTAAAGACACAAGTACAATGAACATGAAATACACTGCTACATATATTATGCCCAACTTGACTGCGCAGTCTATGGAGGAGGACTACTCCAAAATAATGATACATTAAATATATGGAAATATGAAGCTCAACTAAAGAAGGAGGAGATGAATCTCAACCCCTGGAAACTATAATAAACAATCCCTAAAGGGATTGGATACAATACATAAAAAATGGAAAATCTGCAGAAATGCTGAAGTTGTTGGAGCAGTTGCAACTCTAAAATGAGAACATGAAGGAGATGGCTGAATAATGCTGCATAAAATGCATATACCTCCTCCAATGTAAATATAGAGTGAAAGGCTGATCCTTTCACCAAATATTTCACCCTGTGAAATGCCCATGCAACCTCTCACTGCAACTGCACTCAAGAACTGCGCAATCAAGGAGAGGAACTGCGTTGTAGGTGATGGGAAGAGATTGGCCTCCTGCAAAAATATGAGAAATGGAGCTGATATCTCCCCTATTGATCTCCCTGATGCATAATATGATGTAATAACCTCCACTGCAACCCTAACAACACAATGGATCTTGCTGCAAGAATCACTGCACTGAAAGGAATAGCTTTGGCCTTGAGCCAAGATGTGGAGAAGATGAAGATCAAACCTTCAAGAGCTTCTCAAGAAGGGAGGGAATCCTTGAACAAGAAATCCCTTGTGCTAAACAGCACAGCTATCACATTTGTGCAACTGTAAAAAGCAAGTAATTCGAAATATCCAAGCTAGCTCAAAATGGTTGCTTTCCCCTCCTTTTATGCAAATGAAGGCTCCTTAGCCATGGACCCCACAAATTAGGGTTTCCTCCTCCTCATGAAATTTCGTAGGCTTCCCAAGCAAGCCACACCTCCATCTATTTTGTAGTTTGACTTGGTCAACATGACCTAGCCGACTTTGTAATTAACCCTTTTCACACATGGGGTGTGCAAACAAGCTCCAATGATGCTCCTCTTTCATAATGTGAGGGATTTTATTGATGTTTTCCAAAACTATGGGCCTCCTTACCCATTTATTTAGCTGCAATATGATAAAATTAAAATTTTAATGTTCCATTTATCCATGTACTAAAATGGGAACATTACAGAAGGAATGATCCTCCACTGGATTGCTAGCTGAAATACTAGCAACTTCCTTCCTCCTTTCAGATCTGTAATATGGAAAGCGTTATTCTTGGAGAGAATAATGCTGGTAGGAGTTCAATAATGTTTGGCCTGATGCCAGATCTGCAATGTGGCTCTGGGAGTGCTGAAATATAATCCCAAGTGATGGGACTAATCCCTCACCTTGTTCTCCAGCTGAAGTACCGAAGACAACTACCACCTTCCAAACTGATCTTCAGAAAAACGCATTTTTTGAATATGAATGTTCTACAGAAATTAGGAAATGGAAATGGCACTTAAAGCCTGATGTATAATGAATTAAAAACCTCTTCCTTGGAGATCACTTAAAGAAAGAGGAGGGATTCCCACCCGAGAACACACTGTGCTAAACAACACCTGCAATCTCTGCTAAACAGCCCAAGATTGCAGTGGAATGCCACTTGAAAATTCCATATCTAAAAGATCATACATCAAAATAATCCAAGATCCCTTTCACCTTAGCCTTCATCTCCTTTATAATGATTGAGCCATCCCAAGCCTTGGCCCTAATCTCAACTGCGCAGTCTCATGTGGACAAGATCCTCCAAGTGGGACTGCACTGTTTGACCAAATCAACCAAACAGTATGGGTGAAATGTACACCTCCTCCATAATGTGTGCTTCATTTCTCCACCACTTGATAATTAATGCTCAATGACCCTTTGTTTGACATCTTCAAGATCTTAGCTGACTGAATCAACCCTCCATGATCTCTCTCATTAAATGAGACATGTTCTCCAACCTCATTCACATTAGTAGTTGCTCAACTACCTCTTTTTGCAGATCTAGTCTAAATTAATCCACATTCACACACACAAAGTGGATATTTATTCTTATTGAGGATTTTGGGTCCCTTCACCCTTTTATTTACTTAATTCATTAGGAAAATCAAGGAATCTAATATTCCAAATGTGATGTGAAAATTTGGGAATATTGCAGTCCCCCCCGGCAAAATGTTGCTTGTCCTCAAGCAACTCCAAAAGTAGATGCAAGGCCATATATTCCCCTCCATATGGCATCCACATAAGGAAGGCTTCCTCCATTTTTTGCAATAGGTTATGTATGTTTGGTTCCAAAGTTGTTTTTTGTTTGGTTCCAAAGTTGTCTTTTAAAAACATAAAGAATGACCTCCAACTGTTTGGTTAGATGTCCTCCTTCCATCATGAAGTACCAAGTGACAACAATATGATGTCCAACATCATCAATAATACATGAGTGGCATAAAATAAAGTAGCTCCTTCCACAAGGGAAAAACTTCATCATACAACACACTCCTTCATCCCATGTTTCATGAACTAGATTGAGCATTGATATGCTCCCATACTTAGCCATGTTGGCCTTGTTGGACCCAAAGTCCATCATTCCAAAGTTATGCAAAAGAAGAAGGGAAGAAGTAATATGGTTAGACAAATATGTCAAACCATATTCTCCTAACAATAACCACCGGAGTAAGGCCCTTTGTTGCCATCCTCCATCTCCTCTATGTAAGATGGACAAGCCAAACTCCCCCAAAAGCAATCCAAGCAACTAGAGATCTTGCTTATTTCTCTCCTTCTTATGTGAATTTTGAAGAAAAATCATACTAATGGACATGTGAGATGTCACATCAGCCCCATAAAAAGAAACATAGTCAATGCACATCATGAGATCATTGTTATAGGGTAAAATTCTTGGGTTGTTGGTTATCGTATATCCCTCTCAGGGCTTTCCAGTGCCCGAGGCAGACAGTAAGATTAGTTGTACAGTTCACAAAGATGGCATATACATGTTTATATTAACTTAAAACAACTTGAAAAAATGTGATAGAAAATTACCTCTTTGACGATCTCAGAGTCCCTTGGAGAGCACTAGGCAGCGAAGCAAGAGTTCTTCTTCACCGGCTCCAAATCTTAGTCCCGCAATCAATCAAAGAACTCGTGTAATTTCTAACACAACATATATCCTATCAATTAAGTCAATATACAATGAACATCTAAATTATACTCATCTGAGCCATTCATATCATACTATGTAAATATTCAAACAATAATGACAATATTAAGCATCGAATGGACAAAACAAATACAGTTCTATTGATTTTAAAGAAGGAGGATTACAACCGTCGGTTGTACCAAGCCCTCCTTAGCCTTCCAATCTCTCTATCCCTCAAGTAGTGAATTCTTAGTCAAAAAGCTCTCTAGGAACCTCTTTGACTCTTGGCCTTCACACTATAACACTATTCTCTACTTCACAAGTATTCAAGACATTAACAATCCTTCGACCATCAACTAAGAGCCTTTAGCTCCTTTTTATAGGAGAGGGAGAAAGCCATTGTTGCCTTTCTCTTTCCACTAGTTTGGAATATAAAAAACTAAGATGTTTCTTTAATCTCTATGCTTTTGCCTCCTTGGGAGTTCAGTCTTTTATGGCAATGACAAATAATGAATTGGTGCTTAGCAGTTTCCTTTGTGAACTGACTCTCTTGTGAGGGAAAGCCGGAGATTCAAATCATTCTCTGCGGGTTTTTCCCATTTCAAACTCAAAACATGGGTAACGCTACCCTCTATTGTAAACAGAGCATTGCCCTAGCCACTAACGTGGCACATTCACTTCTCTGATGCGTTATAACGCTCTTGTTTTGTTATATAGAGGCATTACCTTGGCAGAAATAGGTTTAATTTAGGTCTTTTTATTCCTTCCATATTTGTCTTCTCCTCTGGGCTGATGAGGAGGTATTTTGACATGTAACAGGAATAGCTATTGTTCCCTCTAAGGAACAGCAATTTTTGTATCTATTTCCTTTGTTGTTCCCTACAGGGAACACCTACTTTTCCCTCTAAGGAATGGAAATTTTCATATATTTTGCTTTGTTGTTCCCTACAGGGAACAACTGCTATTCCCTATAAGGAACCGCAACTTTTGTGTGAATTTTGCTTTTTTGTTCCCTACAGGGAACAACTGTTGTTCCCTATAAGGAACAACAATTTTTTTGTGTATTTTTCTTTGTTTTTCCCTACAAAAACAACAATTTTTCATGCGAATTTTGTTTTGCTATTCCCGACAGGGAACAACTGTTGTTCCCTCTATGGAACAGAAAAATTCTTTCAGTATAGCTTGATTTTTTTTTCCTTACAGGGAACAGTTGATGTTCCCTTTAAGGAACATCACTTTTTTATATTTATTTTGCCATTTTCTTTCAAAGAACAACACTTTGTAAATATTTTTGAAGGACATCCTATTGTTATCCCTCAACCACCCCAGTTTCACTTTGTATGATGCTCTTAATGACATGAAAAGTACAATATGTATGGAGGTATAATGGAACAGTAAAATACCATGAATATTATCATTTTTAACAAGATTGCTTTGTGATGATCCATAAAAAGAAAAAGACACAGTTATCTATCTCACTTTACTGCCTTCATTTCCACTATAAATTAAACTAATTGATTATCTGTATCATGTTGGTTCTTCCTTGTCTGTATAACTCTCTCTATATATTATTAATAAGATTATGGGTATATTCTTATTTTATATTGATATGTCAAACTTCTTCTGCCATCCCTACTCTTAAGGAGTGATGAGCCACCCTCTACGTATAAAATGGGGATTAAAAAATAAAAACAGAATAAAATAAAAGGAGATAAAAAATATATGTACATTTACTAATGATTTTATGATTTTCCACAGGGGAGGATAGGGGGTCTCATCATGAGCCAACCTACCATGATCATAAGGAAGAAGCGAAATGGTATTCCCACTATGGCCACCACACCAGGGATATGATCCAATAGATGCATGAACAAATGAAGTCCTTGGAAACAGGAGGTCTCATCACGAGCCGGCCTGACCTCTCGCTACTTCCCAGTGAATGGAAATGTGCTCACCTGGTCACCAAGCTAGCACATTGGTCTCTGCTATAGAACATCATAAGACATTTCCCCAGTTATACATAGAGGACCATGGTTCTCAAGGGTTAAAAATAAACTCTGTCGAGGCTATGGACGCCTGCGGGCAACAGAAGCTCTGATGATGGTATTGAAGCTTTATTTTACATCAATAATTATTATAATACCCTTTTCTTATAAATATTTTCTATGGAGAGATTATGGTCCTAACATCCCATTGAAGCTATATGCATGAATATTTTTAAAAGTCAATCATAATGGTTTAAGTGGAATAATGGAATTAAAAGTATTATTTCTTGTGTTTTTGCTACTATTCCCTTTTTCTTTATTATATCACATCACAGCATCTTATCATTTAGAATTCACGGTACAAGCCTTGATTTCACTCTGCCATACTCTTTATGATCTTGTCATTAATACGCATGCCTTACCAACCCATTACTCCTGTACCTTGCCACCAACACCTTACCCTTTTCATTTCATGTGGTCGAGGACGACCTATCATTTTGAAGGGAGGTGGGGACCCCCAATGTACTTATGAGTGCGTTGTCATTCTCTTATTTGATTATGCAGAATAATACAGCATTCCATGATTGCAACACATGTGGTATGATAACAGCCTCAATAACGGTGTAAAACATCATATAACCATTTGCTGTTCCATTTCTTGGCTCTGTGCATCATTGTGATTTGTTGCTATACTTATCGTTTGCAGAGTTACAACACTATGGGAGGAAGAGAAGTACGCAGAGAACCATTGATATTGGTTGTTTCTGATGCAGCTAGGGAAATTTTAGCTTAGGCTGGGTGGATACCGTTCCTTACAAGATTCCAAACACCCATTGAGGAAATCACCATCGATTTTTTACGAAACTTACAGAATGGAAATTCTATGGTAAGGGGAAGGAAAATCATAGTATCAGACACGGTGATAGCAGAAGCATGCGGGTTACCTGCAGAGGGACCTGTATGGTCTGGCAAGCGGTTGAAGTTGTAGGATGCTATAGAAGTTTTCAAAGACGAAGGACAAGAGCTGGTCAAAAGGGGTAAGGGAGTTCAGCAATCCTCTCTTGAAGAACCATGGGGGGAGCTAGAAAAAATCATGTAGAATTACATTACATGCGACAGGTGAAAAGATGTGGTAAGGCCACATCAACTGAAACTTTTAGTAGTTTTAAAACAAAAATGCTCTGTTAATTTACCTGCATTGTTAAACTCTTTATTGCATGACACTGTTAAGAGACTAAGATAGTCCCAACATGTAGAAACTGTCGTAATCCATCATTGTTTGATTAGGCTAGTAGTCAGCCATAACCTTGTTGAGCAGCAATCAAGCTGGGATGATTTACTTTCAGCTCCGGAAGGAGGTTTAGCCTCGCCTGCACCTAACCAGGTTCGAAAATGAAAAAGGACTTCCCTTTCAAGGGGCATACCTCAAGAATGCAGACAGTCCGCAAGGCTGAGGTCGAGGACAAGAATGGCCAAAAATTTTCAGGACAATATTATCCCACAAAATCACAGACGGTCCGCAAGGTTGAGGTCAGGAGCAGGAGTGGACGAAAAACCTCAAGGTCATACCAGCCAATCGATAGAATTATCTAGACAGATAAGAGAACAATGCTTGCATCCAGAACCGCAAGACCAGGGTGTTCCTGAATAAAATCATGAGGAAGAAGCAAAGCATTCAGATGAACAAAGAAATGAATCAGGACTCCCCTCAACACCAAGCATAGACCCCCAAGAGGATTTGTTGCATGATTTTGACCTTGCCAGGTCCTAGCCAATATGAGTAATTACATGCAGACTGAAAGCCCACTAAATTTTAATGAAGAAGCAATCCAATCTCCCAAGAATGCTGGCAACACCAAATGTCCATCTCCCTTGAGAGGTGCAAGACATGAAGCAGAACACCAATCTAGTGATACGCTCACAGTGGAAAACAACCAGGTAGGCCTAAGCATAGAAAACATAGGCCAAGGGGAAGAAGTAGAGACAGAGATACTTCAGGAAGCCAATACTCAATCCGGAGACACGGTTTTATTAGGACAGAGCCAGGATGAGAAACCAGGCTCCCTAGAGGCAGAAAATGTTATTGAAACTGTAACCAGAGTAGTGGTGCCTTCAAAAAACTATAGAGCCAAATTGACAAAACTTAGGAAGGAACAACAGAAGCTGCGTAAAACAATAAGGAAGCTCAGAAGAAAAATAAAGTAATTTACAGTGGGGAAGTTCTCGGACAAAACCCCAGAGACAACAAACGCAGCTCAAAATGAGCCCATACAACTAGTCATCATCAAAGAAGAACAACACCAAACTGAGCCCATACAACCAGTCATCATAAAAAAAGAACAACATGAAATTTTTGCAGATATAGCTACTTAGACGGAGGCATGGACCTCTCATGAAAAAGAAGCCCAGACAAGTACACCAAATGAAGACAACATGACACACAATGATCCCACTATTCTGAATCTTTAGGAAGAATTAGCACAGGCTCGACTAATGATAGAACGAATTGAACAAGAAACTATTCCCCAACAAAAGTATCATGCGTTGCAGAGGCAACTTTGGGAGATGAATGAAACAGAGAATGAGACCTTCGAAAATTACAAAAAGGTAGAATAAAAAATAGAGAAAATCAAACTTAGATTGAATAAGGTCCTAGCTCACACAGATACTATCTTCTCATTATATATAGATGTCTTGGCATGCAGAGCTCCTACTACTAATTACGCCTTGTTTCTACTAGAACGATACCTGCTATTAAAAATTAAAGCCACAAGAGCTGGAAAACCAATTGAATTAAACACAGTAGAAGATTTTATACGTTATTGCAAACTGTATGGTGTAAAGGTTCAAAGGTTGCTATGTGAATTTTACTTGCACAATATTGTATTAGCATATGAAGTGGAAAAGAACCCCAACTCTTTCGTGGGAGATATTCAGTTCCAGGCCTTTATTTCGTTTGCAGTTAATCAAGTTAAATGGTTCAAAACTCATAACGCCTTCCAAAAACAAGAGCATGATTTGGATCTTATGGTGAGAAGTGAACCCAAGCATCCTTTGCAAATTCTTGCCAACCAAAAGAGTTTGATGAAACAGGAAGGAGTAATTCAAGTCTTTGGGCCTATTCATAAAGGAATTGTACAGAATAGAGTTTCATATTTTCAATCCATTCGAGAAAGTTCTATGATTGCATCCAAGCTTAGGTGGGTGGTCTCTATTCGTAGTTTTCAGGATAGAGAGCCATTTCATTATAGAAATTTTAAAGCATCTGCAGACCATTTTATCACCTATAGAAACCTCATCTTAAGAGAGGGACCTTACTGGTTATGCTGTCGGTTTCGTAGCCCTATCATTTGGTATCCTCCTAAAGGTTACCGAGCCACCTATGAATTGCTTGAAGGAGAGGAAAGGACCTCTTTTGCACCGTTAGCTCAACATCATGGTTTCAGACCAATTTTTGATGCCCCTTATCCAGCCTACTCTTTAACTGCACTCCATCGGAATTACTTATTTTCATGAGGACATGAAATAGAGTAAGTAGGGGAGTATGTTGGGTTGTGAAATGGGTATTATTTGCTAGTAAGTTCATCCTCGTTACCCTTAATTCTTATCTTTTTCATGTCTTAATGCGCTAATCTATTAAGGAATTATGGTAAGAAATGAGGAATGATTACAGTTGTGATTTAACTAATGTTTACCCTTCTTTATGCAGGAAAATGGACAAGGAATGATTTTTTTTCCCTGTTGTTGGCACAGCCAAATCTAACAAGCAAAGAAAGGAATGAATCAGTTGCGGACAAGGCTAAGAACGAATCAATGAGATCAGCGCGAAATAGAGGAAGATGTCTTAAAGATGGAAATTGGTTGCGAATCGCATTTACTATTTACTTTTTACCCTTTCTGACTATAAAAGGAAACGATTGTAGGAAGACAGGGACGCCTATTGTTTTTCCAAATTGTAAGCTTAATTGCAGACTGTATAGTTGAAGAACGAAATTACATTGTAATACGACTCAAGTTCGATGATCAATTGAAGTTGTTGTTTTCATTCGCATCATCTGAAGTAATCTAGCAGTGCCTGCTGGTGGCTAAGGGCCCGGCTCCTGGTGGAATTCACTGCTTCATCTGTGTCATACATTTCTGATTATCGCAAGTGTGATGGTTTGATAGTATTATCGCTTTCTGTGAATCTATTTCCTTTGCTATTCATTATTTTCCTGTGTTTACCGAATAGTTCTATTTTATATAATTTATAGTATTGTTATTTATTTAGTTTCTTTCGCTTTCGGATTGAGTTTCTTAGATAATTGTTCTGCTCAATGTGATCAACTGTAACGAGTATTAACTACTACTATTAGACTCTCAGATTGATATCATTGTTGTTTCACTGAAGAATACATTTGATTTAGATTTAATCAGTTTTGAAGAGAAGGGTTATCACTCTTGTACTCTTCACTGATATTGTTGTTATTTGAAATGATGTAGGATTTGATTTCATTAGAGGATTGAGTTTTCGTTTAATCGCAATTAGAATTTACTTGCTGCATCCGTTTACTCTTGTATCAAAAGATCTATACTGTAATATATGAAACATTACTCTCTGATTTAAATAGCAGCCACATACTGTGTACACTCTTGAAATAGAAGGACTTGCCTAGATTGATAATTAATGTGAGGATAATTAAGAGTTTCAAAAGCACCTTTTATCACCGAACATTGATATCTCTTTTCTTCTATTTTTGGAGTTGGTTTCACAACATTTGGTATTAGAGCTTTGGATTCTAGGGTTTCGCTGCTCCAAACAGGTCATCGTGGAATTTTTTCTATAACGTTTGTTCTACGAAGGTTTAGAAGCTTCAATTTTTAGAGTGCGAAGCCAAAATCCCGAGGAATATCATTGCAAAATTTTAGAGCTTGGTTCACAATATTTTCAGAGATATGGTCTGTGGAAGTTAGGGCTTTTTGCAGGCTCCTAAATTTCACATAAAAAGGTCATCGTGAAAGTTTCACTATAAGTTTGTTTCTACGAAGGTTCAGAAGCTGAAATTTGTAGAGACTGAAGCCAAAATCCTGGGGAACATCTTCAAAATATTTAAGAGCTTGGTTCGCAATATTTTCAAAGATATTATTTGTGGAAGTTAGGTCTTTTTCAAGCTCCTGAATTTCATCTCAAAGAGGTGATTGTGGGAAAATATTCATAACTCACTCTCTGTGCATCGGATTGGAATTCTGTAAAAAGTGGATAGAATTACACAGAATTTAGTTTCACTTATATCAATTTCAAATCCGAAGGAGCAAACAATGACACGTGGCAAGTCGTACAAGTTCTCTCTACTGAACCAGTCCATAATTAGGTCATTGTGGGAGATTGGACATAACATTTCCTTGAAGAACCCAAATCAAGTCAGACCTGTGGCATTTGAAAGAAGCTTCAGAGGACTACTAAAGGGCTGAATTTAAAATATTGGGGATCTGCAAGTATAGATATAAGTCAATTTCAATATCGAGCTCCTCAAAAGCAAGAAAAAGGTGTGTATTTGGTTTTTAAAATTGCATAACGTTTATTTGAAAAAGCAGTATGAAGTGATTCCAAGGGCATATTTTAGAATTTTTATTAGTATTGGGTTCTATAATTCCTCCAAAAAATAATTCCATGCCCATTAAGCCCTCAAAAATCTATACTATGATGCATGAAGAGGAAGAATTGCAGTATGATATATCAAAATTACGGTACCAAGTGCAACAAATTTCGATCTTGCGAAGATCAACCGAAGATGACATAGATGGTTCAAAAGCAGAAATGGAGACTAAGTTGGATGGTTTGAAGGATCAAATAATAGCTAATATTGACGATAAATTAGTGGAAGATCACATCAAGCATGAACAACCAGTCCTCCAACTCTCAAATGATAACCTAAATTTGGTGCAAAATCTAATAAAACAACAGGAAGATCAACATCACATCGAAATAAGTTTTGAAGCAGTCACAAAAATAAGAACTCAACAAGTAAGATCAATTTCATAGTATCTCAGCAAGTGGAAGAACCTTCCTATAGAAGATTCCACATGGGAGGATGAGAATTTTATACAAAAGCATCAATAAATAATCAAGCGTTGAGGACAACACTTGTTTGAAGAAGAGGGGCATGTTAAGTCCCTATACTAATAGTGTAGTCCCTTATTATGTTAGTGTAGCCTCCTTATTGTTATTTTTGTACCCCTGTAACCCCCATATTGTTATTATTGTGCCCTTACATTATTATTTTTAGTTCGTCTATGATTACATTGTGGCCCCATGGACTCCTATATATAGAAAGGAGGTTTTGTCATTTGTATCATCCAAGAACTATTCATTCATGTAATGTATTGGAGGTTTCCCCCTTGAAGTGGCTTATTTCTAAGGCATTGATATCTCTTTTCTTCTATTTTTGGAGTTGTTTTCACAACAGGTGGAATATAACGGCAGAAACAGAAAAGACACAAGACAACAAGCAGAAAAGGAAAAACGCACAACAAAGCGAAGAAGCTAAAAGGGCTGAGTAAATATGTGATTGTAACTAAAAATGTATTATTTATTTTTATATTGTTTGTGATGCAAAGGCAAGTCTCCGTAGGCAATGAAAAACTCCACTGTAATACTGAAATGTGTACATACTATTATATTATTCTGAATGTGTTGGGCAAGAAAATGAGAAGGTGGAAGGCAAAGAGTCATACCTGTTCATTTCATATTCCCATATGGAATGCAAACAGTTATGAGGTGATATCTATAAGTTATGTTACTGTCATATGCATAAAGAGGTTAGAGAGTGGAAGAAGAAGAAGGAGCAAATAGTGAAGCTGTGAATATCCAGAGATGATTTAAAGCAGATATAAAGGCTGGAAGGACAACAGTGAAGAAGGAGAAAAATAGAGCTAATATCTAGGTAAATCACCATATGATTTTATTGTAAAGTGAGAAAGTTGGTGCTTCCATATCAATTTTTAGCTTGATATATGTCCAGTTGTAGTTGGTTGAGGTAGGACCCTCTTGTTGGTTGTAGCCTATAGAAAATGCATGGGAGTTGGTGCTTCCATTTCAAGCTGTAGCTTGATAGATGTCCAGTTGTAGTTGACTGAGGTAGGAGCCTCCTTTGTGTTGTAGCCTGTAGAAAATAGATGGGAGTTGGAGCTTCCTTGCAATTTTTAGCTTGCAGAATTGAAGCAGTAGCCTCTAGTAGGTTGGAGCCTACAGAAAATCAATGGTCAGAGGGATTTGGAGCTTGCCTTTGCATCACAACATTAATAAGATTTGGTTTTCTCCCTTATGAGTTTCCACTTATATCTGTTTTCTATGTGCATGATGATTATGTGTTGATATTCTGTATTTAATATGATTAATACCTATTTCTCATTTATTAATATTTTCATTCCATTATACATTAAGTTGATCACGAAATGAAGGTGTAAATAAGTGCAAAAGAAAGTTTTAAAAGACCATGAATGCATTAAAATGATTCACCCCCCTCTCAGTTTAACTAAGGGTTCAACAATTGGTATCAGAGTCGGTTCCTTCTGTATCAGTTTAACAACTGGAAGGAGATCCTAGGTCCCCAAGATGGCTAGTCTAGAAGGATTCTCAACAAATAAAGCCTCATTTTTTACTTGCACAAACTATTCTTTCTGGAAAATAAGAATGGGAACATACATAATGTCTCTAGGAATAGAAGTGTGGGCTATTGTGGAAGAAGGATATGTTCCAAAGGATACTGACACAGAAAAATATGCCAGAAAAAATTTCATAGCCAATGAAAAAGCCATGAATTCTCTTTTGAGCGGTCTGTGTGAGTCTAAATTTATCAAGGTAATGCTCCAGGGGGCGATGGTTGATGGCTTCAATTAAAAAAGAGATTGAATCTCTTCCTGCAACGGTTAGTTAAAACCAAACCCCCTCCACTTAGTCTTTATAATCTTTCCACGTAGACTCAGTCCCCCATAAAATTAGATGTCCCTACACCTACCAATGTTTTCTGACGGAAGGCCTATGTTCCATCATTCAATCTCGGGGACTCCATATTCAATATGCCAAAGAAATTTGGGATACATTGGAAAGTATCCATGAGGGAGATAAAAAGGTGAAGGCGGCCAAACTCCAAGCCTGTAGAGCTCAGTTTGAAAATATAAAAATGAATGAAGAAGAAGATGTAGCCAACTTCTTCTTAAAGGTTGCAAAAATTGTGACTAACATAAAATCTCTAGGAGAAACCATTAAATAATGTGTAATTGTACAAAAGATATTGAGATCTTTACCATCAAATTTTAACCCTAAGGTTTCAGCCATAGAAGAAAAAACTAAGTGGGAAACATTGACCATGAACCAATTGCTTGGAAACATGATGACCTATGAGATGAGACTTATAAAAGGGAAGTCAAATGTGAGGGAGGTAGCCTTTAAGGCAGACAAGTGCATGAAAGTTAAGGAAGATACATGTTCATGCTCAGATGAAGAAGAGGCCAAATTTGTCAGAATATTGGATAAAGGCACATGTAAATAAAAAGGTAAACTTCCATTTAAGTGCTTTAACTATGGAAGAGTGGGGCAATATGCATCTAAATTCCGCCATAAGAAAATAGAGAACCAGCCACAAGGGACAGAGAAAAAAAATGGCAGAAAGGGAAGAGAGTCAATAGAAAATAATTTTGTTCTCATCAAGATAACAGTGCATCTGAAAAATCAGATGAATCCTTAAATGAAGAAGGAACCTCTGAATTTGTGCTGATGGCCAAGGAAGAGCCTGAAGGATTCCTTCTAGAAGATGAGGAAGAAGGTGAGGTAGATCTTGAGGGGGGGATAAGGAGTGCCCTGGAGGAAATAGATAGACTTAGACTCAAGTGCAGAAAACAAAAATACATTATCCTGAAATATCTAAAGGAAGAACCTGATTCGGAAAACCTCATTCAATTGAAAGTAGAAATTGAAGAAGCTAGGAAGGTGGAATACATTCTGCTTAAGAAAATTAAACATAAACATCACGAGCAAGAGAAATTGCAAGAAGAAGTAGTATGCCTAAGAAAGAAACTAGAAAATGCCCAAAGGGAGTTATCTATGAACACTCCATGAATGAAAAGCCTTGAACAGTTGGACAAACTACTAAATGCTCAAATAATTCCTCTCATAAATACTTGGTTAGGCTATGAAGGAGAAACATGTAAGCCCAAGGTAGAAGATAATAGGAATATCACTTTTTTAAAAGTTGTAAAGGATAATGAAGCAGCTCAAAATATTCCCACAGAAGTAGAAGCCAGCAAGAACATGATTTGTAAAGAAACTAACAGAAACAAGCAGTAACATGAAAGAACAGATAATGAGAGGAAGAAACAATCAACTAAAAAAGGCCCATACTCTCCTAAATATGAATTGAATAAATTCATAAGTTTTCAAAGGAGGTTCTTTCTTCCCATGAGAAGTATCACTTGTTTTTCCTGCCACAAACCTGGACATATTGCAACATACTATAAGAAAAATCAATTCCAGTCCAATCAGCAAATGATGTAGAAAATGAAAAGACTACCTCAAGCAAACAAATGGAGAGTAAAACCTTTCACCAAGTACACTAATTGATTCCATAGCTATTGTTTTTCATGTAATGAATTTGGACATAAATATGTTGAATGTAAATTGTATTAAAAAATGGGAACAAAATGACATACATCAGCTCAACCTTTCTTAGTTAAAATAAGATGTTATTCATCCCACAAGCTTGGTCACAAAGCAAAAGACTGTAAGCTTCCATATACATTAAATAACTCTAGACATATGATGGAATCCAATCAAATCAGAAAAAACTGTGAATCAAAAGGAAGTGCAGACATTATGAAGAACCCCAATAAATTATGGAAGGAAAAGAGAAAGGGGGAGATGGTTACTTCAATAACATAATGAATCCATCATAGTCTCAAGGGGAGCTGCTCTAGGAAGCAACAAAAATATCCAGACAACAATAAATATGAAGCAACATCCGAGGGGGAGAGCAGTTCATAATTAGTCCCCATAAAAGTATTCTAAGAATAGCTCCATGGAATAAGAACAACTAAAATTTCATAAATGGAAAGGACAATTCCTCTAACAGAGAACTATAGAGGAAGAAGAATACCTGAAGCATTTAATAGCCAACAGGTTGATAGAAGGAGAGAAGGCAACAAGCATCCATGGTGGTAGAGGGAACATCAGCCATGAACATGTAAGCTAAGAAGACAATAACGCACTATGTGATGAATGATTAAAATCACAAAAATTATGCTTTGAGCTATATAACTG
Source organism: Pinus albicaulis (assembly GCA_034641835.2). NCBI lineage: Eukaryota > Viridiplantae > Streptophyta > Pinopsida > Pinales > Pinaceae > Pinus > Pinus albicaulis. The sequence continues at coordinate 172,211,485 of CM076579.1, forward strand.
GAAATATCCATAGAGGATGATCATACTGTGCATCACACTACAACAGTTAGAAATGAAACAAATTTAAGAAGGATGTGTAAGAGAAATGTTTATCATTTTTATATCATTCTATCTTTCATCTATAGAAGGTCCCCTGGGTGGAGAGCTGTTAAATGAGTGATAAAATTATGAGTGGTATGCCCTTTTAGATTCTAAGTAAAGAAATTGAAGATGCCTTCATGAAGATCATTATGTTATAACAGTTGAATTGTATATAGAGCAGCAATGATTCTGAAGCAGTCCTAGAAAGGAATATGCAGTGACATTCTTTTAAACTAGAATGATAGAATAAGAAAAAGGTTAATGATGCCAAGATCAGATTCAGTATATTGATGATTGTTGTTAATAACAGTGGAGAGCTCAATAGTAGAAACTATGAAGGTTTTCTTAACTATGGGTACATGTGCGAGTTGAAGCAAAATTACTGCATAGTTTATCAAATTAGTATCAATTGGTATTTGTATCAAGCAGCCCGCCTATCAGCAGAATACCAAGTGTTATCAATTAAGCAGTGGTATGGTACAGGTCCTCAGGATCAGAGTATTATGGAAAAATCACATCAAGGTAGTATACCCAGCGTTATCTGCATTATTAAATCATAAAAAGGTCAATGAAAGTGCAAAAGGATCATTATCTATTTTACACTTGAAGTAGTATATTGAGCATTGAAGTAGTATCTATTTCTAGATATAACTGCATGCCTTCCTCAAGTCAGTACATATATATTTTCAAGGCCTCTTACATAAGATCATTCATAAAACTGTGTGAAGTATGTTTGCTGAGATTTCAATTAAACAACTTGACGATGTTCTTCTGAATATCATCATGATAGAACAGTTAAAGTATCTGAAGTATGAAGGACTAATCGGGTTAATCTTACATTTGAAGCTCAAGATTCTGTTATTGATTCATCTAAAGCATAGTTCAGGAGAAAGGATTTGTTGGTATTTCACCATTAAAGAGAGGTTGATCATTGAAATACATAACCCCTTATGTCATAAATAAAATTGCATTTTTGATAAGTGAGACTGACCAATACATTGAATGTATCTATCCTCAAGGGTTTGTTTTTAAATTACATTGTACAAGCAGTAAAGTCATTTGGTCTCTTAGGTTGAAAGATCTTGTCTAATCTCACAATAATTTGTAAGCTCTGGTTTGATTCATTGTTCACATAAGTAGCAAGGACCTTTCATATGTTAAGTGTAATATCCCTGTCATCAGCCTAGCTCACATCACCACCAATAGGCAGTAAAGGTGAACCACAGCTATAAAATATATATTGGCATTGTAATATTTGAATATATGTGTACTACAGATTTGTATCTCAGATGAAGATAATAATATGGACTAAAGTATATTTGGAGCGAACTTTATATGTCATATGGAGTATTCTCAGTATTTTAGTATTGTTCCAATGAGGAATCTTTGATCATATAAGTCTGATTATATAAGTTTGTTCTATAAAGTGTCCTTATTATCACTTTCAGCTGTAAACAAGTGCAAGGAGTCTGTGCTTTGGGATGGTATCATCTTACTGTGTATATACAAGTTCAATGATTCTCAAAAGTGTTCTCCCAGCAACTCGTGTACACCAATCTGGAGCAGCAAGGTATAAATTCAAAAGAAGAAGGCTTAAACACAACTTAGAGAGAGGAAATGCAAAGATAGAATATACACTGGTAGATGTGAAACCCTTTTCCATTGATATCAAAGGGGGAGGAAAAGTAAGTAGAAGAATAAAGGCTCTTCTAAAAAGCAATCAAAGGAAGAAACAAACTTCTCAGAATGAAAGGGGGAGGAAGTCTTGGAGGAAGTATTGGAGTATTGGTGGATGTGTTTCCATCAATGCCAAAGGGAGATATTGTTGGAAATATTTCCATTGATGTCAAAGGATCAAAAAGGAGTTACACCAAAATTATCATTGATGGAAAAGGAGCAGAAAAGTAGATGTTATCAGGAAAAGGAGCAGATTAGGCAATGTGCAACAATAGGCAGCAGAGAGGCAAAAGAGAAGCCATAGAAATATAACCTAAAGCGGGGAGAATCAGCAAAGAGGCAAAGGAGTAGAATGGAGAAGCTTTAGCGTGATTACTTAAGGCAAAGAAGCAACAAAATAACAAAGGTAGTTAAGGCAGCCAAGGCAATGAATGCAGCTAAGATGGCACCTGCTAGTAACCTATAAATATAGGATTCATAATTTTGACTTCACTGATGATAGTCTTGTAAATATGTACAAACTTTGCTTTCCGCAAGTTATTTTCCCATATTTTGTAAAAAAATAAAAAATCAAAATATCAAAAAGAGGGTAAAAAGTCCTAAAAGAAACATCAAAGGACTTAGAAAAATAATATACCCCAAAAGAAAAAAGATGAATAAAACATGAAAGTGTGCAAGTATAAATGCCACTACTATTACTTTTTGTAGTTGATTATGGCAGAGTGTCAATAAATTCCATAATCTATGATGAGTTGAACATTTTAATCTTGACTTGTCATATTTCAATTTCAAATGTTGTAGATAGTGAACAAAAAATTATCATACAGTTTAATCATGACAATTCAGTAGTTGAGTAGAGAATAAAAGAATCCAACAGTTTAATCTGGATTCTTGGATGAAATAAGTGTAGAATTAGATTGTTTAATGTTTTCATAAAAGAATAAAAGGTTGCAAGGTTTCTAGTTCAAATGCACCTGATTAAAATAGAAGGAAAAAAAATGTTAGAAGATATGACTGGGTAGGTAGAAGAAGGTGGGAAACATCATTGTAAATATCTTTCACCAGGCTATAAATAACTAATTCCCCCTCCCCATAGCAATTTGATATTCTAGACTATCAATCAAAGAGGCTCAAGGCATTTCCTTAACTTCCGTTGGGACCGGACCCAAGGCTCAATGACTGATTAGTTGAAAATGTTAATTTTCTATATTAATCCTATAAATTTTCATCATTTACCCCTTCATGCACTCATCACCATTTAACTTCATAACTGAGAACTCTTTTCTTACTTAAATATTACATAAAGGCCCATTTGATTAACTTCCTCCATTTTACAAAACATAAAACCCTCAAAAAACATGATATACTAAGTAAAAGTGAATGAGTTATGAAAATAAAGCTTTACTCTAATTTTCACTTTCCTTAGTTTTATTTATGAATTTTGAGTATTCATTGTCCCTTTTCATATTAACACTTAACATATTTTATTAACTCCCTATCAAATATCCTAGTCTTATTAATATAACTTATTTTTATTTAATATCCCAAAAAACCCCCTTATTATATGCTTTTGTGTCAAAGATATTAATCAGATGTTGAAATAACATCCCGAAATTACCCCTTTGACATAAAACTACCCTAATAAAATAGCCCCGCTCCCCTATAGTTTTAAAACTTTAACTAAATCTAAAACTATATAATATTATTAAATTTGCAAAAAAAAATGCATTTTTACATACCCTGTATTAAAAATAGTGCAGAAAAAAAGTACTTACTCCCGTTCCCGCATTGCCTCTACCCAAGGTTAACCTTACCCCTTTCCTCTGGTATATATGCCCTTACCACAAATTAAACCTTCGTTAAACATTTATAACCTGCCCCATTCTATGTATAAACTCATTTTATACATAAAATTCATCTAATAACTATGCACTCTAGCATTTATTCCCAACCCTTCAATCATCCTTATATTTCCATTCTAACGATCCATGCTCAACGCAATCATTTGGCCTCATGCCCCACCATTCCCATCGCATTAAAACATGACCATAGATCTTTGCTTATCAAATCAATGGCTGATATTTAACCCGGGTCCCACATTTCCTTACCCCGCAGCCTCCCATGAAATCTCGACCGTTCGCACCGTGCGATCAAATCTGACGGCACGTATTCAACATCGCATAACAAAAGTAATCGGGAAAAGTTTGTAAAATTTTTTGCAATAAAAGCTATTTCGTGAAACCACCATCTGCTACGTGTCTTATTTTAACTAGATCACATTCCAAAAGTGAAAAACCATTTACCGCCCAAGAGCAATGCGATAACCACTAATGGTTTTGCTTTCAATGCAAAAACCACTCCCACCATTTAATATGTTTATAAGATTATAGCAAAGATTTAAAACTTGGTTATAAGTCTTATTAACGTTATATGTGTTGTTCAACCGTAAAGAAATCTTCTTTGCCCATTCTTTCGAGCTTATATCCCTAAGTTTTTAAGCATTCAATTCCAATCAACAAGAATCCAAACTTGACCATAGAAGCTTCAGAAACCCTGTCAAAGCATCAAAATACCTGCGAATTAAGGAAGCTTGAATTCATCTGTAAGCCCCTTTAAAGCCAAAATCTTCATTTTTCAGTCTCTTTTTGAAAACAAATTCCAAACATAGATTGATTAAAATACTTCTTTTCCACTTTTGTACCATTCAGGAAACCCTGTTTCCTGTCTTAGCCCAGTTTTCATCTCTCAGAAGCCTAATTTGAGCAAATAAAACTCAAAAGAGATTATCTTTAGCTAGATTTGCTCAGTTATCCCTCTGTTAAAGTAAATTACTCCTGCAAAAAATCTAATATTGCAGAAGTAAGCCTAAGAATGCCTAAAAACAAATTTAAAACCTCCATAGACAGATATCATTCCACAAGTCTTTCAAAAAGCCTTCAATCACCTCCCTGCAGACTTGGATTTCATTAACAAATTGTTTGATTTTTGCAGGTTTTTATTAGAATATGGATTTGGGCCAACAGTTTCAATACTAGTTGACAAAATTGTTTGCTCCAAATTCTCAGATCTTAAATCAAAAGCTTCATTCAACAAACAGTTTGTATACAAAGAAAAAATAAAATCAATTCAGAGAGAGATCAGAATGATGGAATTTTCATAGTGAATGGTAAAATTGAAATCAGAATTCACAATGACATTGAAAACATAACAGTTAAAGAGTATTAGTGGTTAAAGTGTATCAGGTAAAAGTCAGAGTGAAAGTTAAAACAAAGTTACAAGAGCAGTCAAAGGTAAACAGTGAAAGTAAATACAGAGGCAATAAAATGGTAAAAAGATATAAAAATACTTTCACCAACAATTAAGTTTATCTAAAGTGAAAGTAAAACAATTAAAAGAACAAAAAGGTGAAAAGATGAAAAAGAGAGCAAGAAGGGACATTTTTTGCACAAATTTCCTGTTTAAGTCATTTTTTTGCAAAACATATTGTGACCAATAAAAGATGAATTTTGCAAAACTAAAGGAAATTTATGTTCTTAAGAGGGCCATCTACAAAAACCTCTCTCACTTTTCTAACAGCCATTATGGATTGGGAAATATTAAACAATATTGGAGAGCACTTTTTGCAGAAAATTCCTGTTAAGTCATCATTTTACAAAGAATATTGTGGCCAATCAGAAATACATCATACAAAATGGAAGGAGGTTTTTGTTCCTAAGAGACCCATATACAAAAAAATATCTCACTTTTTGCACGGTTATTTCAGAATGAGAGATACATGCACATCTTTACAGGTTATTTTTCAGACTCTGTAAACCTCTATTTTACACATCTTTTTGCAGAGCCTATTGTGAACAACTAGAGAGGAATTTTAGGAAATGGAAAGAGGTTTATCTCACCAACATATTTATCTACAATAACCTCCTAACCTCTTTCATTTTTTACATATCTATTTCTGATTGAGAAATAAAAATATAGCATTGGACCCTAAGTTTGCAGAATTGATGGAGTAGAATGCACAAAGAAAGGAAATAGTTAGTGACTTGGATGCCTCATCATCAACTAAGAGTTGGATCAAATTCGAATTCTCCTATTTTTCATCACCTATCCATAAAAAATATTTCCAAATATATGCATTACTTTTGAGTTTCCTTTAATTAAGTTCTATTTATGTAAAACAGTTGGAGATATTTGAGAAACAATATTGATATTTTTTCAAGATATTTTAGTTTAGAATTTGTATAAATACTTCACTTTTTGAAGTATTTTGTGTGGAATAAATTTTTTCAAGAATACTATAGAAATTTTTTATGAATACATTGGGAGTTTGTGTGAATCGATTTGTAAAGCAGCAGACTGGAACTAAGTCAAAAAGACATCATAACTCAGGATTCTTGTGCTAATCAGATAAGTCAAGTATTTTCCTGTTTTCATTGTTTATATTTCTAAGTTCCATACATAAATTTACATGTTTTCTGTCTTAAATGATTGACTAGGAAATTTTATACAGGATTAGTGTCAAAAACTCCCTGTTTTTTACTAGTTATTCATTGATATGTTTTCTGCTGATATCCGGACTTAAGAATCCTTAACTGCTCTTAGTCCCTTTTGACCCCTTTCTTTCATATTCTTTTCTGTAACTTAAGGATCCTTCATTGCCCTTTTGTTCAGACCTTACCATTTCATCAAAAATCCTATTTCCAAACCCTTTGAAGGTCATATACCCTGCCCTTAGTACATTTTCTCTTTTGACCTTATTTCCCAGCTCTGCTTGCCAAGAAATTGACTCCATATCCCAATGGTCTGGTAGATCCCTCTGTGGTTTGCCTTGAAGTACATTTTATTCCCACCAAACATTCAAACCAAACCAATTTCCCAATCATACCTAGCCTAAAATTTAATCCAAAACAAAGTTAAATCATAAAGAGAGATCCCTCTCTGAAATTTATGAGGGCTAGATACTAGATTTCAAAAGTAGGTTTGTGGTTACCTCTAGTAAGTTACAAAGTTTTAAATATTTCTAATAGAAAATTTACTAGAGTGATAATAGCACCAAAGGCAGTGAATGGAGAAGAGATAGAAAAGAGGTAGAGACAACAGAGGCAGCAAATGCAACATAGGCAGCGAATGGAGTAGAGACAGCAAAGGCAATGAATGCAGCACAAGCAGAGAATGGAGTAGAGACAGTAAAGAGGTAGAGACAGCTGAAGGCAATCAGATTTGCAAGACAAAATGAGGACCAAAGATCCTACACATAACATAAGAAGGAAGATGTGATAGACAAGAGGAAGAGGTGATAGTGGCGAGAGGCGAGAGGCGAGAGCAGCAAGAGCCGAAGTCACAGAGCGGGACAGTGTAAACAAATGAAAAATCGACTAAGGCAGAGAATTCTTTGAATAATTCTAAGGGAGGTGAACGGACGGTCATGATTAGATCGCAATAAGAAAGGTAAGAGATGGATTACTGAGATCAAAGTAGGTAGAAGAGGTGAAGAAGAGTCGCGCAGAGGTGAGTGGATGGTCAGGATTAGATCACAAAAATAAAGGCAAGAAATGGAGGGATATGATTCATCGTAAGATAAGCGGGGAAGAAATACAATCGAATTGCAAGCAGAAATTGGGACCATAGACATGGGAAAATCAACGGCGATGATCGCATCGACAGAGATCAAAAGTAAAAATTGCAAAGTATAGTGGGTAAGTGTTAAGGTGTCGCAAGGTAAGTTAAATCAGTTGCGATGTGAAGTGAAGAAGGGACACGCGGCGGCACAGCGCAATATCACAATTCGCAAGAAATAGAGTATAACCATAAATTAAATATTATAAAGTACGATCAGATGAGGATCATTAGATCTAGGGGAAAATCAATGGCAGACAGCGATCCGCATACCGCACATCGCGGCTCTTAAATGATGGCAATAAGGCGACCGCAAGTTAAGTTAAATATTCTATGATGCAGAATGGAGGGACACATGTCAACCCTGAATAATGTTACCGATGAAATAGGTAACCTAACCTCAAAACGGGAACTCTAGCCCAAAAAGTCTCAAAAAACATGAAAAAACACCCCAAAAACAAAAAGTGTGTCTTCCAGAATGCACCTTGTTTTTTTTTAAGGTCAAATTTCAACATTTTATAAAATTATGCTAAAAAAAAAATTGTTTGTTGAAAAAAGGATTGAAAAAACACCCTCGAAACAAAACCAGTTGATGCTGGAATAACAAAAAAAAGATTGTGTCATAATTTTAACACTTGTAACAATGGAATTAAAGACAACATATTAGGACATTTTTTAAAATCGTAAATTTCTAAGATTTTTGATAGATGATGTTAAAGATAAACAAATACATGTCTGAAGGGCTTATCATTTCGAACAATTTTCATCCATGTTGTTAAACATAAAATATCTTGACTCTAAACAAACCCAAAATTGTAATTATTGTCAACCATAACATTAAAGATAAAATTTGGTAGCGCATAAAAACCTTAATGACAAGTTGTAAATCTAAAGTTTTTCAATCTTAAGTTTTCAACATACTTGAACAATGAAATTATGGAGAAATTATAAGACTTAAACAATTTTAAAAAATGAACAAGTAAATGAAAAATTATCATTGAACAGAAACAAGTAAGAGTAATTTTAATTTTAAAGAATAAAAACTTATCTTTTTTCAAATCTTAGCATAAGACAAATTTAAATGTAATTTCAACCAAAACCTAAAAATCAAGCATCAAAACAAAGTGTTCCCTTTCAATGATGCATATAATTATTAAAAAATTTAAAAGTATCTTATACCAAATGGTAACAATACATAATATCATGGTAATATCACTGCATGATCTAAAAATTCAACATTAGTTTATATTTTCTATTTTACTTATAATTAAAATATCAACATTGGTACATTGAATATAACATAAATTATTTTTGTAATTCATTGTTCCATTGTCGATATTCTAAAGAGATGAATTCTTCATAATTAAAACATATAATCCAATAAACATAGAAATGTCTCATAACTTCATGAAAAATGAGATGGAAGTCAAAAATTTTATTTCAAGTTACCATGCAAACATCAATTACACAAAAGTGTCTTAGATAGTTATTCAAAATCAACCATAGGTTCTGGCACACCATCATAACCTACATCTTCAGATGAATGGCTCGATGCAGATGAAGATGATCCATATTCTTCTCTTTCATCAACTAGTGCTCCATCTAAGTCAACATGCATGCCCACCATTTCAGAGTTCAAAAGTCTTGTAGATCTACGTCTACATTCTGCAGAGTCCCATCTCAACAGTAATTGTTCTGGTAGCAATTTCTTCAAAATATTTATGGTCTACAACCGAAGAGTTCCTCTCTTTGTCAAATTGAAGTCATACACAAGTATGTCAACATCCTCCAATTTTAAGACATTTGTGCGGCGACGATTTATATTTGTGCCCTTTCTTTTTCTCTTTCTGCCAATTCTTTTTTCCACTACCATCTTTGGCTTGTACATACCATTGAAAGGGTGGGTACTTGTGGCATACCAATGTACATCAACAGTTGTAATCTCTTCATTTTCATTAATGACCTTTATAACCTTGGCAATCCAGAATGGATATCCAAGTGGATCTTCATCTGCTAACACTGCTATCATTCAACCCTCCTTAAGATCCTGCACAGAAACCCTGTAAAGGTCTTCCATGGCTTCATGTTGTGCACATGATCTTCTAGAACAAATATAGATTTCTCTTTCCTCTACCTGTGGGGAATTAATAATAGCTTGAGGCTGTTGTTGTTCAACATTGTGTGTTTCCTGATGTTCATGTTCATTTGGCATATTTTGTGGCCAAAATAAATGAGTCTTCAAAAGTGTATCCCCATTTATTGATCTTTAAATCATATCACTTTGATTACTGAAAAAATACTCCCACCAAACTGAATCAGCAACATCGAAGTACTCATATGTATCTCTAATACATCTTTAATTTCCTCTAGACATTCAGAATAATTTATGTCTCTCTTCTGCCTTCGTGTATTATGGATTTCAGCAACTAACTGTAATAACAATATCTTTGATGAAAATATTGGACGCTCTGGAATGAACTTCAAAAATGCTAAACTTGATTATGGTCCCCATTCTTCAATAGTTGAATACTTCTTGCCCCATATAAGTGCTATCCCATCAATTTTTTTGATACGAAATTGATGCTGGAAGCTAATGTCGTTAAGTTGTTCAATGCATTTCTCCTCACCATGTGATCCAAAAATAAACCTTCGCATGTCAATAGTTTCTTCCAACACATGAAAAACAGGCTCTGGAATGTACAATTTCTTAATACATTCAATTAATGATGGCAGGCTCCCAACACCTTTCCTCCTCAATGTTACTGAAAAACGACTGAACATTTGATCAATATGATCATGAGTATGCCCAACAAGAAGTAAACCAACCTTTATCTTTTTAAAAATCCCCAATTCAACGATCATGTTTAGATACCCAAAAAGAACTTGATTTTTGTTCTCACAACTTGTGTTGTCTAATTGTAAATACAAAACTTCAGGAAGAATCCCAGACCAATGAGTAACCACATCATGGATTATAGTTATGGTCAGATTTGCATCATTGTGAATATTTGGAGTTGTGAAGAAAACTCTTGGAAACATCTTCTCATTAAATACCATACAACCAACCAAGTGAAACTGAATGAAATTTTCCTCCCGTAATTTTTTTGGCGTGCGGACAAAATGTGGAAGAAGTGTTTTCTTTTGGTCCATACCATCAATTATCAATCCCAGATATTTATTTGGATGATCATAACACTTCTTTCGATGTTTATACAACTTTTTCCTTTCACTTGTTTGCTGATTGTGATGGTCTTGAAGTTCTTTGACAATGGAATCTGTACATAAAATAAAAGAAACATATGAATAAATATATTTTCATAGTTGATAAGTATCAAATTTTAAAAACAATGTTTTGAACACATACCTCTTTCTGCCCCTTGACATTTATCTCTTTTTGCTTTAAGAGAAGCACATGTGCTGCAAATCCCCATCCTTGTCTTCTTAGGAATACGAACATTGTTGAATTCAGTTTTCCATATCCTTGTAAAATAAGAATATGTAATAAAATTACCAAATCCTTCAATGGCTTCTGCATAATCTTTGTATAACATGAATATTTCTCGTCTCGAGAAATTATCTGGAATATGTATTATGTCTTTATTTGGCATACACTCTCCATGATTTGAAAAGAAGTCTTTCATCCATGTCTTAGTAGTATTTGCAAACGGCCCCACCTCCCTTTTATAACGTGCTTCTGAATAATATGTGGGATCCCTTTCCAATCTATCCTGGATTCTTGACAAACAAAAATTACCAATTGAATGCAACATTTTGAATGCCTTTCTGCAAAGCAATACATTCCCAATATGATAATCATAACCTTCTAGTGTAGATTGCATGCAACCCACTAAATATGAATTTTGCATTCTTTTATTCATTGACATGTATGTTTTCCTTTTCTCCAAAAAAAATTTGAAATCCATATTTTTCAAGCAATCCCTTCGACAACATTCAATTGAAATCAAATGAACGACAGAACTTCTTTTTGTGAGATATTTTGTCCTCGCCCTTGTATAACTGGAATGCTTTGGATTGATATGAAAAGGTCTGCTCCTACTCCTAGTTGCAATATTTGCTTGCAACGGCTTCATCATTCCATCATCCTTTGTAAAAGTAGTTTCATCACCATTAGGAGGAATATTATCCCCACTATCATCATCCTCAACATAGTTAAGAAATTCATCAACATCATTTCCTGGAAAATTTTATTTACCATCATCAGTTGAAGAAAACATTTCACAAGAATCATCGGCACTTTTGTAACCCCGACTCAAAATAAATTCTTCACCATCTTGACCCATGCTTTCAAATTCTTCCCTAGGAGGATTCAATTCTTCATCACCATGAGTGTCTTTGAAATGGTCACTTGGAGAAAATGTAATATTCAGATCTGTGCCTCTAAAATTATCATTTGCAAGAAACTCTTCATCCTCCCCTTCCTCAGTGGCGCTCTCATAATCCTTGGGATTAGGCATAAGTGGAAGCTTTGAATTTGTATTCACTAGAATTTCTTCATCCCGCCCCTCCCCTTCCTCACTGATGCTCTCATAATCCTTAGGATTAAGAATAAGTGAATGCCTTGAATCTATATTTATTGGAAATTCTTCATCCCCCCCTTCATCAGTGGTTAAATTATAATCGTTATGATTAGGATGAAGTGAAAATTTTAGCTTTGGAAATTCATCCCCATCTTCATCAGTGGTGTTGGCATAATCCTTAGGATTAGGACGAAGTGGATATTTTGACGTTGCAAATTCTTCATTCCCCTCTTCCTCAGTGGTGCTGACATAATCCTTAGGATTAGGACGAAGTGCATATTTTGACTCTACAAATTCTTCATTCCCCTCTTCATCTGTGGTGCTAACATAATCCTTAGGATTAAGACAAAGTGGAAATTTTGACTCTAGAATTTTTTCGTCCCCCTCTTCATCAGTGGTGCTTGCATAATCCTTAGGATTAGGATGGAGTGGATATTTTGATGTTGTAAATTTTTCATTTCCCTCTTCATCAGTGGTGCTAGCATAATCCTTAGGATTGGGACGAAGTGGATGTTTTGACTCTGAAACATCATCATTCCCCTCTTCATCAGTGATGCTCACATAATCCTTACGATTAGGAATAATTTGATATTTTGACTCTGGAAATTTTACATCCCCCTTTTCATCAGCGGTGCTGGCATACTCCTCAGGATTAGGATAGAGTGGATATTTTGACTCTGCAGATTCTTCATTCCCCTCTTCATTTTTTTTTCTCGCATAATCCTTAGGATTAAGATGAAGTGGATATTCTTCATCTCCCTCTTCATCAATGGTGTCCTCATAATCCTTGGGATTAGGACGAAGTGAAACTTTTGACTCTGGAAATTCTTCATCATGCCCTTCATCACTATTTCCTTCATAATCCTTAGGATTAAGAGTAAGTGGTATAACTGGTGCTTGATTTACAGAAATTTCATTTTGCTGCGCCTCATCAATTTTGTTCTCATCATCTTTAGGATTACGACCAAGTCCATTTTTTGACTCTCTATTCATGGTGAACTAACTCCTGTTATATTCATCACTCTGAATAGAGTTGTGTTGGAAATTTTGTCATTGATGGCAAAGGAGCACAAAGGAGCAGCACCTGAACCAGCAATAAGGCAAAGTAGAAGACAGGGAACAGAGGCAGCAGAGAGGTAGCAGAGGCAGCAAAAAGCTAAGTAAGGAGCAGCATCACTGAAGGAGCAGAGGAAGAAAATGTCGAAAAAGATTGAATATGTTGTGCGTTAATTGTAATGTCGAATAGTCAGGGGTAAGCGGAATCATATAAAGAAACAATGGAAGTGGTGTTTTTTAATTAAACTACGTTGAGGAATTGCACAGCAAAGGCAGAGGTCGAGCAGTAGAGGCAGAGACAAGCAGAGGTTGAGCAGTAGAAGCAGAGGTACAGCGAAGGCAGAGGCAAAGGTCGAGAAGCAGAGGTACAGCGAAGGTAGAGGCAGAAGCAGAAAGGCAAAGGAAGAGGTAGAGGCAGAGACGTTATTGCAGAAAGGCAGAGGGAGAGGCAGAGCCGTTATCGCAGAAAGGAAGAGGCAGAGGCAGAGCCGTTATCACAGAAAGGCAGAAGCAGAGGCAGAGCCGTTATTCCTAGAATCACTACCCCAGCTGGTAGATACACTAAACATAAATTCCGAGAACCGTAACCCAAGTGGAAGAATACATAAACACAATTCCAGGAACCGTAACCCAGGCGGAAGAATACACAATATTCTGGGAATCCTAACCCAAGAGGCAAAGTATATATATATGCAGTAAGATACATATGATGTGCCTTATACATATAAAATTCCAAAGCATATACATATAGTGCGAGATCCAAATAACCAAAGGTTCTATCAAAGGAAAAGCCTTATATGGTGGGACCCTCATCAATTGCATCGGAAAAAGTTGGCAGCGGATCACATCTAATCAAAACTTGCGATTGCGATTGAAGCCCAGACCTGATGGGCTTATAAACTGTGATTAACACATATTTTAATTCCAACCTAATCACATCGGAGCATCAGAGTATAGGCATATTGGAACATCCAACCAAAAGTTGCGATTGCGATTGAAGCCCGGATCTTATGGGCGTATAAACTGTGATTAACAGGTATTTGAATTCTGGCCTAATCGCATCGGAGCATCGGAGTATAGGCATATCGTAATATGCAACCAAAAGTTTTGATTGCGATCAATCGCAATCGGAAAGCTCTAGAGGAGATTCATCGCATCGAAGTAAAATAGAACAACAGATCATTGAACCATGCGATTGCGATGATGCGATCTAATCGCAGCCGTTGGATCCTAGATGATAGCAACCATTGGATCTTACAGGAAGTCAGAGTGGGGCCTACTGGAATTCAAACTCAAAAATAAGGATTTCATTTGTTAAAGAGCATCGACAGATAAAAGAGAAATAACATAAAACATTGAAATGCCGAAGTATGGTCTGCTGGGACCCTCGCTCATCGCATCGGCGGAAATCAGACGACCAAAGGCACAAGAGGATATCTAAATTTTGCGACTATGATTGGAAAGTAAAATAAGGCAGAGAATATATATGAACCAATATATATATATATGCAGTGTGGGACCTTCGCATCGACATGAAGGCTGAGCAGTGGAACATATCAATGAAGTTTGCGATTGCGATCAATTGCATCGGAACAATTGCAATCGGAAATCATCGGAGGAGACTCATTACATCGGAGCACAAAACAAAGTTCGGATGGTGGGCCCGAAAGGGAATTTTATATGTTAAATAGGCTTTTACTATTACGCCGAGAGTGTTTTAAGTTGTATTAAAAAGGAAGTTTGTATGTTAAAAATTCTTATAATTATGCCGAGAGCTGAAGTTGTGTTATAAATAAAAGACGATGTTACAGATACACAGTAGTTACACCATGGCAGTGCACATATCAAAACGTCTTATTATTATTGTGCCGAGAATCAATTAGCTTGATATAAAAATCACAATTACATATGTATGGCATATGGCCATTACCCTGTGATAGTGAATAAGGAAAAAAACAGAGCCAAAAGGGACAAAGACACAGTCAAAGAAAAGACAAATGCGCAGCAAGCCAAGAGGTTGAATGAGTGAGCTGGAGTTTTCATAGTACTTGAATGTAAATGATTTTGTTTTATATTGTTTGTGATGCAAAGGCAAGTCTCCAAAGGAAAAATAAATATCCCACTAAAATGTTAAATTGGTACCTATAGTTATATTTTCTGAATGAGCGGATAAAAGAGTTGAGGAGGTAGAAGGAAAAGAGACATGGTTGTCCATTTCGAATTCCCAGTAGAATACAAATAGCCATGAAGCTATTTTGTATAAAATAGGATAATATCCAAAGGGATAAAGTGACAAAAACAGAGTGAGAGAAGAAGAGAGTGTGCAGCAGAGTTGAAGAGAGTTGAATAAAATAATAAAGCTACAAGAGGTGAGAGAGAGTGAGCATAGAGAATGTTTAGTATGGAATTGAGGCAGAGAAGAGAAGAAGGAGGAGGACCAGAACAATATGTTGTGAAAAGTTAGAGAATGCAGAAATGAAGCAGTGAGGCAAAGAAGAAGGAGGAGCTGAGAAGAGAAGGAGGAGCTGATAGTGAATCTGAGAAGATGCAGAAATGATATAAGGCAGATATGAAGACTGATGCATAGTAGTGAAGATGATACAGAACAGATCTGATATCCAAGGTAAATCAGCAAGTGTTTTCCTTTTGAAAGAGTAAGGAAGTTGGAGCTTCCCTATCAAGTTGTAGCTTGATAGATGTCAGTTGTAGATGACTGAGGTTGAAGCCTCCTGTAGTTTGGTGCCTGCAGAAAATAGATGGGAGTTGGTGCTTCCACATCAAGTTGTAGCTTGATAAAAATGTCAGTTGTAGCTGACTGAGGTTGGAGCCTTTTATAGGTTGGTGCCTGCAGAAAATTGATGGAAGTTGGAGCTTCCTTGCAAGTTGTAGCTTGCAGAATTGAGGTAGGAGCCTCCTGTAGGTTGGTGCCTACAGAAAATTAGTGGTGAGAGGGAGTTGGAGCTTGCCTTTGCATCACAACAATAATAATATGTGGTTTTCTCCCTTTATGGGTTTCCACTTATATCTGGTGTCTCTGTGCATGATTTTTATGTGTTGATCTGGTTTATATCATCTGCTTAATACTTGCTGCTCTCATATTAAGTCTACTGTTACTTTATATTAATGCTTGCTGCTCACATTCTAAGATTACTCACATGTTAATTTGAACATGAAATGAAGGTGTAAACAAGTGTTAATGAAAAAATTTTAAAAGTCCATGAATGTATTAAACTGATTCACCCCCCCTCTCAGTTTAACTAAGGGTTTAACAATTGGTATTAGAGCCGGTTCCTTTGGTATAAGCTTAATAGCTTGAAGGAGATCTGGTTGATTCATGGACTATCAAAATGTACCTGTGCTAAATACAAAAAAATTTCCTGAATGGAGAGATAAGGTTAAAACAGGTTTAATGGCTAATGAACCTTAGGTATGGAAGCTTGTGTGTGATGGTTACTATACAGACTCTCCATATTTTCAAGAACAATAGCAGAATGCCAAGGCAAAGTGTGTGATATATGACAATCTTCATAATAAGTATTTTGAGTTGATAATGGATTTAACTTCAGCAAAATAAATCTGGGACAGACTGCATTTCATGCATGGAGTAGACACAGAGGATTGCATTGTCAAGAAGGAGAAGAGAATTAAGAAAAAGAAAAATTCAGGTCAAAAGGAAAATATTCAATCAAATGAGGTACCTGCTAGTGTGAATGGTAGTGAGAACCATGAAGAAATTGCAGCTGAAGAAAAATCCAAACTTGACACAGCCTTGACTGAAACAGGAAGATTGAAGCATGAAAACAAAGACCTGAAGACATTGGTGCAAATTTGTGATGAGAAAGAGTATGAAGATAAGAAAGAGATTTTTAGCCTGAAGACTCAACTTGAAGAAGCGCGGAAAGTAGAAGATACTCTGCTGCAACAAATGAGAGAGAAAAACCTAGAATGTGAAAATTTGGAAGAATAAGTAGTGAGCCTGAGAAAGAAATTAGAAAATGCCCAAAGAGACTTATTAATGAATACTCCTCAAATGAAAAGCTCTGAACAACTGGACCAAATTATAAATGCTCAAAGGTCTCCTCTCATAAAGGCTGGGATAGGATATGAAGGAGAAACCAGTACGTCCAAGGCAGAAGATAACAAGAAAATCATTTTTGTAAAAGCTATAAAGAATAGTGAAACAGCTCAGCAAATTCCTACAGAAGCAGAAGCCAACAAGAACATGAGTTGCAGAGAAACAAATAGAATCAAGCAGCAACATGAAAGAATAGAGAATGAGAAGATGAAACAATCAACTGCTAAAGGCTCATATGCTCCTAAGGATGAATTGAACAAATTCGAAAGATGTCAAAGGAGGTTCCTCCCTCCTATGAAAAATAGCACATGTTTCTCTTGTCATAAACTAGGACATAATGCAGCATATTGTAAGACAAAGCCAATCCAGTCCAACCAGAAAAGGATGCAGCAAAAGAGAGCAACCCCTCACGCAAGAAAATGGACAAGAAAATCTTTCACCAGGTACACAAATCATTTCCATGGCTATTGTTATGCATGCAATAATTTTGGACATAAAATTGTTGATTGTAAAATGTTTTTAAGAAAAGGAACAAAATATTATACATCAGCTCAAATGCACCTTGGTCAAATATGATGCTATGTATGCCTTAAGCGTGGTCACAAAGAAAAAGACTGTAAACTACCATATATATTAAAGAACTCCAGACAGATGATGAAGTCCAATCCAATCAAACAAAACTATGAATCGGAAAGCAGTGAAGACATTATGATGAACCCCAATAGAGTATGGAAGGAAAAGAGAAAGGGGGAGCCTATTATCTCCATAACATAATGAATACATCCTAGTCTCAGGGGGAGCTGCTCTAGGAAACAAAGAAAATATCCAACTAGTGATAAATATGAAGCAAAATCCCAGGGGGAGAACAGTTCATATGTAGTCCCCACAAAAATTAGTCTAAAAAGAGCTCCATGAAATGAGAACAGCTACGAGATCAGGAAGTGAAAGGAAGTTCCTCTAATAGAGAACTATAGAGGAAGAAGATTATCTGATGTTTTAATGAGCTGACAGATAGATGGAAGAAGAGAAGGCAACAAGAAGCCATGGTAATAGAAAAAAACATCAGCACCTTAAATGATGATCACATTGTGCATCATATTGCTAGAATTGACAATGAATCACATTAAGAAGAATGAGTAAGAAAAGTGCCTTTTATCATTAATATCATTACATCACTCATCTATGAAAAGTCCCCTTGGAGGAGTACAATCAAGTAAGTGATAAATTTCGGAGTGATTTGCCCATGAAGAGTCCTAGGAAATAAATTGAAGATGTCTTCCCTAAGATCACTATGTTAGAATAGTTGAATTGTATGTAAAGCAGCAATGGTTCTGGAGCAGTCCTAGAAAAGAAAATGTTGTGACTTCCTCTGAATAAAATGACAGAAAAAGCAAAAGATTAATGAGGCCAAGATCAGATTCAGTATATTGATGATTGTTGTTGAAAACAGTGGAGAGCTCAATAATAGAATTTATGAAGGATGTCTTAATTATGGGTAAATGTGAAAGATGAAGTGAAACCTCAGCATGGTTTATCAAAGTAATATCAATTGGTGTTTAGGTACAAGTAGCATGCTTATCAACAGATTACCAAGCATTATCAGTGGAACAGCAGTGTGATACAGGTCCACAAGATCAAAGAACTATGGCAAAAGAACCTCAAGGTAATATTCCTAGTATTATCTACATTCAGCATGAAAAGGTCAGTAGCAGAGACAAAATAACATTATCTTGCTTACACTTGAAGTAGTATATTGAGCACTGAACCAATATCTTCTTCTATATATATAATTGCATGCCTTCCTGAATTTGGTACATGTATATCTTCAAGGCCTCTTTCTTAAGATCAGTTACAAAACAGTGTGAAGTCTGTTTGCTAAGTTTTCAATTAAACATTTTGAATATGCTCGTGTGGAAGTTCATCCTGATAGAACAGTCAAAGTATCTGAAGAATAAAGGACTAGTTGTGATTACCATCTGAAGCTCAAAAGTTTTTTTTTCATCTAAATACTACTTCAGCACAAAGGATTTGCTGGTAATCAACCTTTAAAGAGAGATTGATTACTGACATACATACCTTCTTATGTCATAAATGAATTGCATGTTTGATAAGTGAGATTGACAAATACATTGAATGCAAGAAAAGTGAACCACAACTATAAAAGACATATTGGCTTCATCACAATTGAACAAATTCTGTACTACAATTGAGTATTGCAAAAGAAGACATATTCCATCCACAATCTTCCTCACCAGAAATGTATTGGCGCACTACATCAGATAGAGACTGAAGTATATTTAAAGCATTCTTAGTATTTTAGGTTTAATCCAATGATGCATCTCTGATTAGATAAAGTTCGTACAATGTGTTCTATGAAGTGTCATTATCCTCACTTTCAGCTTTATACAAGTGAAAGGAGTCAATGCATTGGGATTGTATCAACTTGTAGTGTACATTCAAGATCAATAATCCTCAAAAGTGTTCTCTCAACAACTCTTTTACACCAGTTTGGAGTAGCAGGGTACAAAGTCAGAAGAAGAAGGCCTAAACACATCTCAGAGAGAGGAAATGCAGAGATAGAATTTACACTGAGAAGATGTGCAACCCTTTTTCATTGATGTCAAAGGGGGAGGAAAAGCAGATAGACAGAGGAAGCATTGGATTATTGGTGGATGTGTTGCCATCAATGCCAAAGGGGGAGACTGTTGGAAATGTTGTCATTGATGGCAAAGGAGCACAAAGGAGCAACACCTGAACCAGCAATAAGGCAAAGTAGAAGACAGGGAACAGAGGCAGTAGAGAGGTAGCAGAGGCAGCAAAAAGCTAAGTAAGGAGCAGCATCAGTCAAGGAGAATAGGAAGCAAATGTCGAACAAGATTGAATATGTTGTGCATTAATTGTAATTTTGAACAGTCAGGGGTAAGCAGAATCATATAAAGAAATAGTGGAAGTGGTGTTTGTTAATTAAACTATGTTGAGGAATTTCACAGCAAAGGCAGAGGTCGAGCAATAGAGGCAAAGACAGGCATAGGTTGAGTAGTAGAAGTAGAGGTACAGTGAAGACAGAGGTAGAGGTTGAGAAGTAGAGGTACAGCGAAGGCAGAGGCAGAAGCAGCGAAGGCAGAAGCAGAAAGGCAAAGGAAGAGGTAGAGGCAAAGCCGTTATCGCAGAAAGGCAGAGGCAGAGGCAGAGCCGTTATCGTAGAAAGGCAGAGGCAGAGGCAGAGCCGTTATCGTAGAAAGACAGAGGCAGACATAGAGCCGTTATCACAAAAAGGCAGAAGCAGAGGCAGATCTGTTATTCCGATAATCACTACCCCAGATGGTAGATACACTAAACATAAATTCCGGGAACCGTAACCCAGGCGGAAGAATACACAATATTCCGGGAATCCTAACCCAAGCAGCGAAGTATATATATATGCAGTAAGATACATATGATGCGCCTTATACATATAAAAGTCCAAAGCATATACATATAGTGCGAGATCCAAAGAACCAAAGGTTCTATCAAAGGAAAAGCCTTATATGGTGGGACCCTCATCAATCGCATCGGAAAAAGTTGGCAGCGGATCACATCCAACCAAAAATTGCAATTGCGATTGAAGCCCGAACCCGATGGGCTTATAAACTGTGATTAACACGTATTGGAATTCCGGCCTAATCGCATCGGAGCATCGGATTATAGGCATATCGGAACATCCAACCAAAAGTTTCGATTGCGATTGAAGCCCAGATCCGATGGGCATATAAACTATGATTAACACGTATTTGAATTCTGTCCTAATCGCATCAGAGCATCGGAGTATAGGCATATCAGAATATGCAACCAAAAGTTGCGATTCCGATCAATCGCAATCGGAAAGCTCTGGAGGAGATTCATCACATGGGAGTAAAACATAATAGCAGATCATTGAACCATGCGATTACGATGATGCGATCTAATCGCAACCGTTGGATCCTGGATGATAGCAACCGTTGGATCTTAAAGGAAGTCAGAGTGGGGCCTACGGGAATTCAAACTCGAAAATAAGGATTTCCTTTGTTAAAGAGCATCGACAGATAAAAGAGAAATATAACATAAAACATTGAAATGCCGAAGTATGGTCTGGTGGGACCCTTGCTCATTGCATTGGTGGAAATCAGACGACCAAAGGCACAAGAGGATCTCTAAAGTTTGCGATTGCGATTGGAAAGTAAAATAAGGCGGAGAATATATATGAACCAATATATATATATATATATATATATATATATATATATATATATATATATATATATATATATATATATATATATATATGTGCATATATGTAGTGTGGGGCCATTGCATCGGAGCACAAAACAAAGTTCGGATGGTGGGCCCGAAAGGGCATTTTATATGTTAAACAGGCTTTTACTATTAGGCCGAGAGTGTTTTAAGTTGTATTAAAAAGGAATTTTGTATGTTAAAAATTCTTATAATTATGCCGAGAGCTGAAGTTGTGTTATAAATAAAAGGCGTTGTAACATATACACAGTAGTTACACCACGGCAGTGCACATATCAAAACGTCTTATTATTATTGTGTTGAGAATCAATTAGCTTGATATAAAAAGCACAGTTACATATGTATGGCATATGGTCGTTACCTTGTGACAGTGAATAAGGAAACAAACAGAGCCAAAAGGGACAAAGACACAGTCAAAGAAAATACAAAAACCCAGAAAGCCAAGAGGCTGAATGAGTGAGCTAGAGTTTTCATAGTAATTGAATGTAAATGATTTTGTTTTATATTGTTTGTGATGCAAAGGAAAGTCTCCAAAGGAAAAAGAAATATCCCACTAAAATGTTAAATTGGTACCTACAGTTATATTTTCTGAATGCGCGGATAAAAGAGTTGAGGAGGCAGAAGGCAAAGAGACATGGCTGTCCATTTCGAATTCCTAGTGGAATACAAACAGCCATGAAGCTAGTTTGTATAAAATAGGATAGTATCCAAAGGGATAAAGTGTCAAAAACAGAGTGAGAGAAGAAGAGAGTGTGTAGCAGAGTTGAAGAGTGTTGGCGAGGAAACAGGTGTTGCAGGCAAGACCCAGGTTCACGGGTTGGGGCCAACAAAGGATTCCGCTATAGTCTAGAACCACGTTGGCATTATCACCCTACTCTGGAGAGCAGAGAGTCTCACCCAAGGCGTGCCGCAACCACATGCAGAAGGGGAACAGATCGATATTAGGGGAAGGATCCACAACTCATGATTAACATTGAATTGATTGCATGAACATAGTTAGGCATGCAGGAACATTTAGAGAGTAAACAGGTATCAAGCAAATAAAATTTTAAATCATCAGAACCATCATGCATGCATATAAATCACATAGTAGGACAGCAACCTGCAATTGTATTAATATCTTCAGCCAAATCCATAGTTATATAGCTTCCGCAAGGAGAGCTTACAAGTCTAATACAGACACCTTATAGAATAGAAAGGCAAATAAGAGAAACCTAGGAACTACAGAGATATCTTGCCCAATCTCCTTCAGTCGCTCGGCATTCCTTCTCCTGTCGCATCCTCTTCTCTTTCGGCCGGGTGACTGCTATTTATTCACCCGCTATCGCAACTGTTAGTTCCTCTTTGCATTCTTCTTCAGCTGCTTCTGGCTTCTCTCTTGTTGTTTGTGTGTTCTACTTTATGTCTTCTGTTGTGTATTCTCTTCGTCTGTACTCATGCATCTGCTTTCTACAGCTATCTCTCGCTTCTGCGCCACCTTGATAGCTCCGCGACTTACTGTAGTTGCAATTTAGTCGCGATTTCCATGTGTCATCATGCCGCAACCCAAAAATCCATCCTTTATTCAAAATTCAAAATATTTAAAATGAGTCTTCAAAACAAGGGCCCCAACAGACCCCGACCACAGTTTCTTGACTCTTCCCCGAGTCAATCACAAATGAAAATCTCTATCTCCATCGCCCCACTTGATCCCGTGCCCTGTTCACGCTGTGTGCCTCCATCTTGCTCCTGTTCTCGCTGTGCGCCTTCAGTCTGTTGTTCAAACAAGGGCCCCAACTCTGAGACTCTGCGGAACGCTATAGCTTTAAGCTCAGTGAAGTCTGACACCGCTTGCTGCCACCTTTGCAGTAGTGAATCTATTTCCTCAGCAATCTTGGTGACAGCGACCTCCTCTAGGTGCGTCGGTACAGTCCCGAGCACCGAGCTAATCTGGTTTTCGGCCTCGGTGGCCAGCTGTTGCATCATCCTGGCGTTGCGTTGGAGGGGCGGGCGAAGCTCACGAATGAACCGTTTGGCCACGGCTGAATTGGCCTCTTGAATTTCCCTCAAAACCTGTTGTAGCTGCGCTGAAATGGTCTGCACTTTGACGGTAAGGGCCAGTGAGCATTCCTGAAGACCCTTCAGGAGTTTGTGAGCCTCGCGCGCCATAGAGTGGAGAGTTTCCCACATGTGAGTGGTCTGGCCCTGCTTGTCTCCGACCTGTGCTGTATAGACAACCGCTAGATCGGACAGCTTTGGCCGTGCGGCTAACGCTACTTAAAGCTCCTGATTTTCCCTGTGGAGACTAGTGAAGGCGATCCAGAGGTGGAAAGCCTGGGCTACGACAATCATCTCTGAAACATCGGTAGGTAGCGGAGTATAATGGGCCCCGACAGTTGGCCAGAACTCTGAAAACACCTGGGAGACGTTGTTGATCTGATCTTTTAGCTGTTCCTCTGCGGTGAGGAGTTGGTCACGCGCTTGTAATTCTTTTCGCACACATCAAATAGCTCTTTCAACAGGAAGGAGCACTAGTTCAGCTTGGTGCCCTGAACGCAGTGCCCTGCAATAGAGATAGTGTCCAGGGTGCATTCGCCCTTTGTGTAGTGCCTCATTATCTTGCTGGCAATGAGGTAGCAGGAAAATTTAATCTCAGGCTTATTGATAAGCTCGATCTTGGCTCCCTTCCCTCCCCAGTGGGTGCCATATTTTCTATATAGGTCTACGTCTCCTGACTTCCGCGCTCACTTGGAGGTGGTCTGACATGCAGTCAAGACATCCGCACCATTCTGTGAAAGCCCGGTCAGATGATGGATGTCTTCAGCATGAATTGGAATTTCCCTGTTCAGCCACAAGGACCCATTCTGAATGCGACTAAGTAAGAAGCGAGTGCACTGCAACACCGGTCCTATGGTCCCAAAGACTGGAAGATTTCGTAAATTCATGAGGGAATATTGCTGAAGGCCCTGGAACGCTGGTAGAATTATGTTGGCTACGTGCCAGGCTGTGCTATAGTAGTGCTCCATATACACCTGCCAGTGGAGTACCGAGAATTCGGCAGAGTCAGAAAGGTTGGCATCTTTCAAGGCTGCACTGTCGTATTTCCCAACCAGGGACTCTGTCTTGTGGATCCTACTGTCGAGCTCTAGTTCGAGGACGGATGGAAGGGCCTTCGGCATTCTTGCTCGGCGCTGATAGACGTTTAGAATGCATCTCGGTGTCCTCTATTGGTGCTGTGCGTCTGGATCGTTCTGCGGCTCTGGCTCTGCTGCAACTACTAATTCTAACTGCTCTGAAATTCTCATGCTTTTTTCCATGCAAGTTATGGAAGTTCCTGGCACGAGTGAAGTTGATGAGACCCCATAACGATTTAATTCCAGCTGGAATTCTTCTATGCGATAATCTTGCGATCAATTGTGTGTCAATGTGTATTCTGACAGTTGTTGATGGTGGCATGGGGTAGTGGGCGGATGCGATGACTGAGGTTACTGCGGATGATGGCGGAATGATTACGGTGAGGTTACTTCCAATTATGGTAATTTATGATTCAAATCTAGACGATCCTACAGACTGACACAAGTACTGAATAAAATGACCTGGACTAATGCTAACATGTTTATGAATCCTAAAGGGATGACACATTGGACACACTCCTCCCCGACCACAGTCGGTTGCGGTGCGGTCCCCGCAACAGAGCAGTGATTGACAAGCTATGCAGAAAAAAAAAGACTACCTATGCTCATCCCAATTGCGGGAGAGTTATTCAACTACGCTACTCTATGGGTGCTCTCGGTTGTGAGAGTTATTGATGAAGATGGGAATAAAATTACTCCTGGTAGGGTTTCAGGCGTGCGCCATTCACCCACCCAGGTAAAACAGTACCGTCCAGCTGAGCCAACCGAACGGCTCCCGAATCTCAAATCTCAATGATGAAGTAAGGTCCCAGCCAATGCATCTGCAGCTTCCCTGGAAACTTTTGAAACCTGTTGTCATATAAGAGGACCTTTCCTCCAACCTGGAATGTTTTGTTCTTGATGTGGCAGTCATGCCACGCTTTCTGCCTGTCCTTCTGAACCTTATGGTGAAAATCGGCCAGAAACCAGGACTCGTCCAATTCCTGTAATTCATGTAGGCACTCCTGGAGAGAAGCTTCTTCCGAGAACTTGAGAGACGTGGCAATTAAAAGATTGGGTACAGTGAACTCGGTGGGAATCACAGCTTCCCGGCCATACACCAACTGGAACGGTGTCTGATTGGTCAAGCGCTTTACCGTAGTCCGATATGCCCAAAGTGCAGCTGGTAGCCGCTCATCCCAGTCATCCCGTTGGGCGTTGCAGATCTTTGTTAACCCCTTTTCAAGAATTTTATTAAACGCTTCAACAGTACCATTGGCCTGCGGGTGGTATGGGCTACTCTTGTGATTTTGAATCATAAATGTGGCCAGCAGCAACTTGACCCTGTCATTAATGAAATGCGTACCTTGATCGCTGGTTAAACTTCGTGGGCAACCAAACCTGCTGATGATGTGTTCAAAGATGAACCGTGTTGCTGTATCCATTGTGCAGTCGTGTACCGCCGCTGCCTTAGCCCACCTGGTGAGGTAGTCAGTTGTGGTAATGATGTAGCGGGTCTTGGAGTGCCTGGCAACCGGGGCTATAGGACCGACGAAGACGACAGCCCACTTCTCGAATGGCCGCAACACATGCACTGGGTGTAACGGAAGCTCGTCCCTGTGAGAGGGCCTCCCCGTTCGCTGACAAACATCACATCACTTCACAAATGTCTTACAATTTTCATGGACCTTCGGCCACCATAGTCCATCCTGGAGTACCTTCCTCACAGTGGGTTTTTCATCCACATGCCCTCCTGCAACACCGCTGTGGCATTCCCACATCACAGCTTCACACTCGTGGTCAAGTACACATCTCCGCAGTACCTCATCGAGGCCCAGTTTGTATAGTTTCCCTGCAATCAGTTGGTATTCGGCGGCGCGAACGACCAAGTTTCGTTTCTGGAGCGGGGTGTAGTACTGAGGGCATTGCCCCGTGGTCAGATAGGTGGAAATGTTGGCCAAGTAGTCCGGTACAGCTTCGACTCAGAATAATTCAGCATCCGGTAGCTGATCATCAAGAGAGTCGTCATTCTCCCCTGTCTCCAACCTGGATAAGTGATCAGGCTTGACGTTCAACCTCTCGGGCTTGACAATCACCTCAAACGTGAATTCTTGGAAGAGTAGAAGCCAGCGACAGATCCGTCCTTCCAACACAGGCTTATTCACCAAGTACTTCAATGCAGAGTGGTCCGTAAAGAACTTGAATTTGCCTCCTAGAAGGTAGTGGTGGAACTTCTGGAGCAAGTACACCATTGCCAGGGCCTCCCGCTCAGTAGTGGTGTAGTTATTTTCCGCATTAGATAATTTGCGATTGGCGAAGTAGACCGGGTGGTCCACAGTCGTCTCTCCGGGTTGCGCCAAAACAGCCCCAAGTGCAATATTGGAAGCGTCAATATGCACCTGGAACTGCTTGTCCCAGTCTAGGTGAAAAAGAATAGGCGTTGTTGCCATCTTTTCCTTCAGAGTGTCGAGGGCCATCTGACACTCCTCCGTCCACTGGAATACTTTAGACTTCCACAATAGCTTTTCTAAAGGGGCAGTGATCTTCGCATAATTTCGGATAAACTGCCTGTAATATCCCGTGTGCCCAAGCAGTGCCCGCAACTGCTTCACCGTTTCAGGGGCTTCCATGTGGACGATCACCGCTACTTTGGTGAGGACGGCGCAGACCCCTTTCTTGCATACCATGTGTCCCAACAGTGTGCCGAAAGGAATTGCAAAAATACATTTCTTCAAGTTCAAGGAAATCTGCAACTGGCGACACCGTTCAAACATGATACGCAACAGGGTGGTGTGTTTCTTCAGCAAACTGTAGACGGTCCAATCGTCCATGTAGACTTCCAGGAACTTGTTGATATACTCCCGGAAAGTAGCGATGAAAATCCGGGAAAACACGGCCAGGGTGTTCTTCAAGCCGAACGGCATTACATGGTATGTGAACAATCCCCACTCGGTGGTGAACGTCGTCTTCGTCTTGTCTTCCATTGCAATGTGCACCTGATGATAACCTGAAAAATCATCAGTGAAGGAGTAAGCTTCGTTCCCCACAACATGATCCAATACTTTGTCACTGAAAGGAGTGGGAAACGGATCATGGATGTAGGCGTTGTTCAGACTCTGGTAGTCGACACAGACGCATATCTTCACCTTGTCCTTCTTAGTCTGAATGACAATGGGACTCACCCACTCCGCTTATTCCACTGGAAAGATGAGACCTGCGGCTAGCATATTTTCAATCTCCATCTTGACCTTTTCTTTGATCCGTGGGTTCAACCGATAAGGTCGATGCTTTGGAGGCATAGCATCCGGTTTCAGCACAATACGCATTTCTCCGAGGTCACCTTTGATACCCTTCAAATCTGCAACTGACGAAGGGAATAAGTCTTTGTACTCCTGGAGGAGGTTGAAGATTTCCTTTGTTGTCTCCTCGTCCCAGTAATCCCCAACTGTAGCCAGTTTGGGTTTTTCCTCTGTACCTATGTTCAACTTCTTTGTCTTTAGCGGTTGTAAATGGACACCTTCGGTAGTCGGTTCTTCATTGATATTCCACTCACTTGCTTCTCTTTGAAGTATAGGTGCCTAAGGTCCTCCAAACTATCATCGTCTGGATCGCCGTCAATCCGTTGGCAAGCCAACTGACGCCTTGCCTCTGGACGTGATGCAAATGTGCCCCCATCAGGCTCTGGGTCGCAGAAAAATAGTACCCCCTTGATAGCTTGTAGTGCCTGGGACACTAGCTCTATCTCCCCTTCGAATGAGAAGCACCGAACAAACTTGTTCGTGACTTCCTACCACGAGCTAGTTCCTCTTTTCCGCTCTTCCTCCAAGTACCAGGCCTGGGGGATGATATCTAAGGAGTGAATGAACCAATGTACCCACAGCTCTTGCAGGTATCCCAGACCTTGCCACTGCTCCTCACAGCTCTTTAGGTGGTCCTGCAGATCGGAAGTCCCTTTGTACCAGTGCCCGCTTCGAGGGCCTTTGTCTTCTTTGAACCGCGCCCACAAAGCATCCACCACGCAACTCCACCGTGACAGGGTGTTGCAGTGGTTCCTCCACCACCTCGCTGATGTGGACTGTAGTGCGACATCCAAAAGTGGTAACCTACTTCCTTCCAGTACCATGTCCTCCACCTTGGCAATAAAGGTATTGACAGCCTGCATGTTCGACAGGGTGGGGTACTTTCTGAATTCAGCCCCAATCCAGCGAACTTGGGTGATGGCAACACATCACCACGTACTGGTCTCGTACCCACCCTACTGCCAATCTTCCCAAGCGAGTTTCGAGCCCAGCTCCGAGCTCTGGACACTACGCCAGCTGACGGAGCTGGTTGCGGTCGGCTTGATATATTCCTCTTGCTTCCCGACAGTCAGCTGATAAAGGTGGTTCATCATCTGAGCATCCTCCCGGTTTTCCACGGTTTCGGTATATCGCGGGCCTTGATATGGGTCAAGGGGCTGAGTGACCCGGAACTCTCCATCCTCGAAGATCATCAACTCCTTTTTGAGGTCGATGATGGCATAATTCTCAAAATCCCAATCGATGCCTAGCAGGGCGGGGTAAGGATCATTGTCTCCCATAATATCAATAACCTCAAAATCTGTGTAAGTCTTCACCCCCACAATGTCGACCTCGACCCCTTCGAGTCGGCCGATTAGCACAATGCTCCATTCAAAGCTGGATCGGCGAGTATGTCAGCCGTAGCCTTCCCAGAGCCTCCCACATCTTCCGCGACAGGATGTTGACGTCAGATCCTAAGTCAAGCATAGTGTCGCTGATCTGGAATCCCGCCACCTGCGTATTAAGCCGGAACTCTTTTCCCGTACGTCACTTGTTCCGCTTGACCCGCTGCACATACTAGGGTGTTGTGTCCACAGGTTCCCTCGGCCCGGTATTCCCCTGCAGTGCGTCCTGCAGAGTATGCTTGAGCTAGTCCCGCATAGAAGCATTATCAACAATCTTGAGGAACAACTGAAGCCAATCCTCAATCAAGGTCCCTGTAGCGCTCTGTTCTCCGGAGCCCGTCGTCGGGGGTACCTCAAGGCCCCCAGTTTCCCTCAGCTGAGCAAAAGCCTCCACCGCCTCCTAGAAATACTTCTTCTGCACATCCGGCTGGATCAGTTGCTTCGGGGAGGCAGGCTAAATAGCCCGGACTGGCTCCTTCCCATGAGTGTCCTCTCCCATCTTCTTGCCACCCCGCGTGACGATTTCTACCTTCTGCATGGCCGGAGTCGCGGTTCCTAGAGGCTCGAAGCTTACCAAATTCGTGCCCCTCTGTCGTGCCCGTTCCTCCCACTTCTTGACGAGTTTTGGACAGTCCTCTGTTGCATGGGCGTTCACGCGGCACTGGGAACACTAAGGATGTCGGGGAAGGGGGCATTCCCAAGCCACGTGACCCTCCTGGTCACAGTTATAACATTTCACTGGACCTCATCCCCCTGTGCGGCCTCTGCGCATACCACCGCCTCTACCCCTGGAAGCCTCGTTCACCCTATAGGAAGGATGGTCCAACCGGTCCGCAAGTGCGTCGAGAGCTCTACACTGCTCAGTGTTGTGAGTCATGGAAGCACAAAACTCATAGTATACATTATTTGGGACATTAGAGTACTTCTGTAGTATCGGGCACATCCGAGGTGGATGCCCCATTGTTCGGCAAATCTCGCAGTACTCCATGGCGGTGGGGTTTGGTTGAGATGGGAACCCCGCGTAATGCTATTACAACTGGTATACCCCCTGCGGACTCAGCGCCGTGCCACCCCCCGTGGGTGGACCCCCCTGGATTGCCGCAACAGAGGGTCCCACACCCGTTCCACGCAACCGAGGACATTCGGTTGCGATGTGGCCTTCAACCAGGCAGTGAGTGCACCAAACGTTCGGCCTGGCTAGTCTTATCGGCTACATTTCCTTGAGCTTTTTAGTCAGACTAGCGATCTGATGCTGTAGTCCCACTAAGGAAGGATCCTGCGGGGCCGGCCCTCCCCGATATTTTTGAGGGTAGCCCGCCATGGCCTCTATCTTCATGGCCTGTTCCAAAGCATCCTGCAAGTTGTCAATTTTCTACTGGGTGAGGGGGGTTCGCGTCAAGGGAAGCAAAGACTTGATGAACCAATCCCTCTGATGGTTTGGATCAATTGGGTAGCTGAGTTTCCCAATCGTGTCCTTGAATCGCCGCATCAAATCCCAT
Source organism: Pinus albicaulis (assembly GCA_034641835.2). NCBI lineage: Eukaryota > Viridiplantae > Streptophyta > Pinopsida > Pinales > Pinaceae > Pinus > Pinus albicaulis. Next base: position 172,242,069 of record CM076579.1, read on the forward strand.
GCAGTCTCTCCTTCTTTCTGCTTAATCTCCCAGAGCTCGGACAAACCCTGCTGGTCCGTCTGGGGAAGTTTAAATTCGCAGACAAAATCCCACTTTACGTCTGTGATTGCTGGATTCGGGTGGGCCTCAGACCATTTGATAAACCAGCGCAGGGCCCTCTCCCTGAGCGTGGTTTGGAACTCTATTAGCTTCCTGGCATCTGGCGTCTGCCGAGCCCTCCATATGGCTTCGCAGAGATACCAGTGTTGCTCTACATCATCGTTGCCCTGACCAGAGAATTCCGGATACCGGGTGAATGACCCAGCCATATTAACTTGCGAGGGGGTAACCAGGATAAACCCTCTGGGTCCTGGTTGTGTGACTGTACCACTGGGAAATGCAGTACTACTACTGACGCTGCTGTTAACGTGTGTCACTGCTGACAATGAACTACTGTGCAATTGACTCAATGCTTGTATCTTAACGAAAATATTACCTAAAGGTTGATAGAGTACCAGGGGAAGGTAGGGATCCTTGCCATGCAAATTTTTGGAAGTAGGGCTACATGGAGAGATGAATGTCGTCCGCTCTTGAAACAACCGCTGCATCACGACGTACCATTCGCCATCGGAACTTCCTTCGAGCTGCACACCTGCATCTTCTTCGTCAGTCATCATCTCCCCTTTTATCTTGGCCGAGCTCCCATGCACCCGCCGTACTCCCACAACGGTCCCTTCCCTTTCCAGGGTATCCGCTTGAGTGCCCATAACTCCTACCCTCTGAGGCGCCTCCTCTTGATTCTTCCAGTTGTTTTCCCGTCGTCTTAACTCCCGCATCACCCTTTCTCGCCACCTATCGGCGATCTGCGCCCGCCGATGTGCACGTCGCTCCCTCAAACTCCTCGCGACCTCAGCATCCATCCCCCACTCCCCTCTTCACACTTCACGTAGCATCGGTCCCTTCAGCCCTTCCCCCAGCACTGGAGGTTTACGCTTCCATCCTCGAATTTTGAAATTCCATCAACCCCTCGTCCACCATCAAGGCCTTAATCCACAACGGAATCTCTTTAAGAAGCTTCTCTCTTAACCAAAAATGGAAGATAGCTTCAGCCTTCGAGAAGGATTGGTAGCACTCTACCGCAAACTCCACGATGTATCTATCCAAAGTGGTCTCTACCCAAAAATCCACCGCACGGGTCAATTCAGTGTCCAACCAATGCAGAGCCACCAGATCCTCGTGCACCCACTTTCGATTTATCTTTCGCGAGCTATCCCTAGGCACCTTTGTCTGTAACCCCCACAACCAATTATAGAGGTCACTAGGAAATTTTCCCCAAAGGATCTCTTAAGTATCACTAGCGGAATCTGAGAAAAGGATGAGATCCTTGAGCACGTTTCCCTTTTGATTCGTCAACTCCACTTGCTAAGAAAATAACTGGTCCAGATGGTTATCCCACCATCTCTATATTTCGCCTTCGAAGATCCTCGATACCATGATCTAGTTCCCCTCATAACATGCAGGTCCCAGCAACGGAACCATTTGTTGGCGAGGAAACAAGTCTCGCAAGCAAGACCCAGGTTCACGGGTTGGGGCCAACAAACGAGTCCGTTGTAGTCTGGAACCACGCCGGCATTATCACCCTACTCTAGAGAGTAGAGAGTCTCACCCGAGGCATGCCGCAACCACATGCAGAAGGGGAACAGATTGATAGTAGGGGAAGGATCCGCAACTCATGATTAGCATTGAATTGATTGCATAAACATAGTTAGGCACGCAGGAACATTCAGAGAGTAAACAGGTATCAAGCAAATAAAATTTTAAATCATCAGAACCATCATGCATGCATATAAATCACATAGTAGGACAGCAACCTGCAATTTTATTAATATCTTCAGCCAAATCCATAGTTACATAGCTTCCGCAAGGAGAGCTTACAAATCTGATATAGATTCCTTATAGAACAGAAAGGTAAATAAGAGAATCCTAGGAATTACAGAGATATCATGCCCGATCTCCTTCAGTCGCTTTGCATTCCTTCTCCTGTCGCATCCTCCTCTCTTTCGGTCGGGTGACTGCTATTTATTCACCCGCTATCGCAACTATTAGTTCCTCTTTGCGTTCTTCTTTAGCTACTTCCAGCTTCTCTCTTGTTGTCTGTGTGTTTTGCTTTCTGTCTTCTGCTGTGTATTCTCTTCGTCTGTACTCATGCATCTGCTTTCTTCAGCTATCTCTCACTTCTGCACCACCTTGCTAGCTCCGCGACTTACTGTAGTTGCGATTTGGTCGTGACTGCCATGTGTCATCATGCCGCAACCCAAAAATCCATTTTTTTATTCAAAATTCAAAATATTCAAAATGAGTTTTCAAAACAAGCCCCAACAATATGGTTTATCATACCTCAAGAAAGTAAGCAATTTCAATGGATTCTTTAGAATTGTATTTCTATGTTTGAAAGGCATTACGAGAAATGTTCCAAAATCACCATGGTTTTGTTGAGTTTAAAAGTTGAGAAGGTTGGTAATGTGACAAACATTTTGAAATTTTTATCTAATCTAAGTTGATAAATTTAATAGAAATATTTTTTCATCTTCAATCATTTTAGTGTCACAAAAGTGAAATTTTTTTTTTTATACTAGAGGAATAGACAACTATGTTGGTCTTGTACTCTGAGTACACAGGCTCAATTTTGAATGCCACCACTCTAACCCCTAGGTGAACCATGTCACCTCCAATAAACAACCCACAGGTAAACTTGAGGGATTTTAACCTAGAATCTTGTGGTACATAATACTTCATTTTCAGACCTATCGATAATTGAGCTTCCCTTGGAGGGAAAATTGTGACTGAAGGCTTTGATCCTATGATCTTTTGAGAATTGATCAACATGTAGTTTCACTGTGTAGCTCATAATATTATTTTCTTATTTTAACAATGTTTATTTTCTTCTTTACACTAGTTAATATGGAGAAATATTTTTTATTTTTGAAATTTAGATCTATCATTTCCTTATGATATCTTAGTTTCCCTTTTCTTTCTAACTTTTTAATACCCACAAATTTTCCTAATACTTTTAAGCAATATCTCTCAAATTTGACAGTTTCCCTAATAAATGATAAAATTTGTCTATTTATTAGCTTTAATCATTTGAAAAAATATAAAAACCAAATATCAATCACAGATTACACTTATCCCATTCCCAAAATATGTGTGCAAATATACACTATGAAATCTTTAAACAAATAGTATGTATTTATCCATATGCCATTACCACTAAAGGGATAGTTTATTTTTAAGGGATAACTGATTTCACTCTAGCTCTAAATTTGACTGAATTTTTTATATATATAATTAAGTGCGTGATACGTAGATTATATATATATATATAGTAAATCTATGTATCATGCACTTAATTATAAAAAATGTTTGTGTGACTTACCCCTGTGGTTTACCCCTCAAATATTTGTCCTTATTAAAAGGAATCCCTTATATAACACTTATAACAGGTACGAGTAGACACAATAATCAATAAAAAAACAATTACGAAAAAAACCAATATGATGTAATGTGCTCTCTTGTCCAACTTCTAAGTTGTAGATCCCTTCATAAACTTCTACTTCTAAGTTGTAGGCCTCGTGTGTAGAGTGCTAATAGTATCAACCAATATGATGTAATGTGCTCTATTGTCCAAATTCTAAGTTGTAGATCCCTTCATCAACTTCTACTTCTAAGTTGTAGGCCTCGTGTGTAGAGTTCTAATAGTATCACTACAATTCGAGGATTCATTTTAAAAGGTCTAAGATCATATAGCTTTATCCATATATAATTATATTAAAATAAGGTATAGTTTTGAAATATTTTTTTTTTCATAAAATTGTGGATCCAATTTAAAGTAAAAAAGTCATTTTTTGTTGTTTAAAATATATATTTGAATGCATAAATGAGATCCCTAGTGTCACGACCCTATACGTGTGGTACCCTTTCAACCACGTATAGCAGGTGTGACACTACTACACTTTTTCTTTTTAACAATACTCAAGTGCATAGACTACGCCTAACTCCAACACTTAGCCAATCTTTTAATCAAGTGTTTTTTAATAATGCAACAGAATAAAATTAATCTTCAATATTTAACCTTTTAGAAATTAAAAATTCTATAAAATCACACAAGTACGCCCATATATACTTGGGAGGGACAACTCCTGAAAATTCTGCGCAATAATATATAACAGTTCAACAATGTATAATTTTATAATAATTACACAAGTATTCCCAAGTCCATGCAACCACCTGCACACCTTGATGATTTAGTCCAACACTTGTGTTTTGGGTTGGCAACCAATGCGTCCCAACAGCACTCTAATATGCTGGAAACCCCAAATTTACCTTTGAAATCTAAAACTGAACTTTTGTCAAAAAGTCATGCAGCCTGGGTCACTAGGGTCACACTTTGCACACATCTGCTCAACCTGACCTACGTTCCTGCAGCTTGGGTCAAATATGTCATGCTCTTCACGCGCCACTTCCAACTTTACATTTCCACTTTAATTCCTAAACGCATTGCACTCTACTCGACGGGTCACCCAACTACTCCCACAGTCTCCTACACATTCCCCACCCAGCCCGCCTTTGCACTATTCTGAACTGATAGCAACAACTCTGAAGGTCGGCCCCTAAGGAGAGCTGGTCTGCTATTGTCACTCTGTCATCATTTCCCTGCTAAAACCCTATTCTCCTCCTCCACGTGTTCTTCCCCAACTTCTTCGTTTTTATTTATCAAATTCGAGGAATTCAATAAATAAACATATTCAACAACCTTTGAAAATTAAAACATATCTCTCGGGCTTTATATTCTACCGCCAAACCTTATAACCAAGGGCTTAATCCTTCGAACTTTATATAAATACCCGACGCTTTTTTTAAACAAATGACCTTGTAATAAACCTTTGGCTCCAGGCCCCACATCTATAATCAATAGCCCAATCAAATACACGCCCTGTGCCTTGGTTATCCTTCTTGCAACTTCCGAACGCAATCACCGCTCGATTAGCCTTCCTCCAGATCGACGGCTTACCTCAATATCGCGTGGGCTCTGATGTCGAACGTTAATGTGCGATGGCAATGCGAAAAGGCGGTTTTCGGGGTCCCACCTTAGCTATGTGTCCACTATTCTATGGAATCACTTCCAATTTGAAAATACCGCTTATCTCCGCAAAAGCAGTGCGATATGGAAGTCTGGTTTCGCTAATCCACTCGCGGGTTTGGAGCAGTGATTGACCATGGGTTAATCACCTTCCTTCCTATGCTCTCCGTTTGTTAACTCAGGTCAAGCCTTGGTTCCGGATTTAATTAACAATAAACAAATTTATCTCTTTATTTAGTGGGATTTCCACTATCATTAAACAGAGTTCAACGACCACGGTTTTACACACACACTTCATCTGCAGTTGGGATTTAATTCATAGAGCTCGTTCGAACAAATTGAGAGAACCAATAGGCAGAGGGATGTGGAGGCTATACAACATTTCCATTTAGAAATTATATACGCATAGAGTTCAACCGCCTCACAGTTAAACAAATTTCCTCACAAAAATCAATTCAAGACAGTTTGATAATAAACAGGAACTGAAATTCATTCAACCGGAAGCAACTGCTTAACACAAAAATTTTATTGTAGAAAATCTCTCTCCCTCAATGAGATCCGGGGGTTTACATATATACATAAACATTTGTCTCTTAGGTTCCTCTGCGAGGGCCGTTTAGCAAATCAAAAGCCTAATTACAATTATTCAAATAACTGGAACATGACAGATGGACTGAACATAACTATTCGACTTCTACTAATCCTAACTGATATAAATACAATAGGCAGCTGAGGTATTGTCACCTAATTGTTACAGTGCAAATGATTTCGAACCCTCCTAGCCACAACATGTGGACAAAACCTCCTACATTGCTGGCTAGTGTCTAATGCCCCTACATCAAACTCCCGAGGGAGATTTTATTCATGGGCTCCTGTCCATGAGGTCTTCCACTGACCTGCCTATCTTCTGCAACATTCCTTCAGTCATCCAAGTGGTGTCTTCCTCTAACTTCTCCTTCCATTTGATTAAGTACTGAAAGTACTCTTGTCCTCTAGTCTTCCTGAACACTCTTTTGTCCAATATATTCTCTCGCTGTAATGGTTGTGCTGGAGGTAGCTGCTTTTCCCACTCAATCTGTTCCTTGTTTGTTGATATTTCTTCTGGACCATCATCTTTATACTTTTACAAATCTGCAACATTAAAAACGGGAGATATTCCAACATCAGGAGGTAATTCAATCTCATAAGCATTGGCAGAAAACTTTCTAAGTATCTTGCATGGCCCAATCTTTTTGAACTTCAGTTTATTATACTGCTTCCTTGGGAATCTCTCCTTTCTCAAGTGTGCCAAAACCAAATCTCCTACTTCAAAATGGACTTATTTTCTGCTCAAGTCTGCTCTACCTTTGTATTTGATGCTGCTGCCTTGTAGTTGTTGTTTCACTTGTTCATGTATGGCTTGGATCTCTAAAGCAAATTCTTCACCATCTGCGCTCCTTAGCTCTGCCCTTCCCAGGTTTCTTAACTCTGATATTCCTATGGGGTTCATTCCATAGACAATATGGAATGGGCTCTGTCCTCTGCTTCTGTTTGGTGAGTCATTATATGCATATTCTGCCTGAGGCAAAATATGATCCCACTGCTTGGGATGCTCTCCTGTAAGACTTCTCAAAAAATTTCCCAAACTCCTATTCACTACCTCAGTTTTTCCATCAGCCTGAGGATGATAAGCTGAGATGAAACTCAAACTGGTACCAAGTTTCTTCCACAGTGTCCTCCAAAAATGGCCCACAAATCTGGTGTCTCTGTCTGAAACAATACTCTTGGGCAACCCATGCAACCTAACCACTTCCTTGAAAAACAAGTTAGCAACATGGGTGGCATCACTAGTTTTATAACATGGAATAAAATGTGCCATCTTGGAGAATCTGTCCACTACAACAAAGACTGCATCATTCCCTCTCTGAGTCTTGGGTAGTCCTAGAACAAAATCCATACTCACCATGTCCCAAGGCCTATCTGGAATAGGCAAAGGAGTGTAAAATCCGGCATTCTGGGTCCTTCCCTTGGCATGCTGACAGGTTTTGCAATTCTTCAAAAAATTATCCACTTCTGCTCTCATCTTGGGCCAGTAATAGAAGTGACTCAGCTTCTCATAAGTTTTATCAGTACTAAAGTGTCCAGCAAGTCCTCCACTATGCTTCTCCTTAATCAAGTTTTCTCTCATGGAACATTTTGGTACGCACAGTTGGCTTCTTCTGAATAGTAAGTCCTCCTGCAAGAAATAATCCAGCCACTAGCTTCTATCTGTTAGAACAGGATTACAACATGCCTCAAATGATTCTTTAAAATCAGGATCTGTTTTATACAGTTCTTTGAGAAAATTAAATCCTACAACTTCAAAATTAGTTTCTTGAACAAGCATTTGCCTTCTAGTCAAAGCATCAACTACTTTATTTGCTTGGCCACTAATGTGTTTCAAAACAAAGTTGAAACCTTGGAGATATTCAACCCATTTGGCATGCTTATGATTCAACTTGGGATGCTATACAATGTACTACAAAGCATGATTATCAAAGTATAATACAAATTCTTTGGACATCAAATAATGTCTCCACTTTTTCAATGCGTGAACAATTGCATAGAATTACTTCTCATAAGAGGAATACTTCCTTCTGGCGTCATTCATATTTTCACTGAAATAGGCTACAGGCTTATCATCCTGACTCGGCACAGCTCCAATGGCCTCCCCACTGGCATCACACTTCACTTGAAATGGTTTAGTAAAATCAGGCAGAATCAAAACAGGCTTTTCAGTTATCTTTTGCTTCAAAATTTTAAAGTTTCTTTCTGCTTCAGCAGTCCACTTAAATGGTCGTCTGCTCTTCTTTATTGTCTCAATGATGGGTGCATTAATCTTACTGAAGTTTCTTATGAACTTCCTGTAAAAACTAGCAAGTCCATGGAAAATTCTTACCTCAAAAACATTTCTGGGTGAAGGCCACTCCACAATTGCCTTAACCTTCTCTGGGTCCATCTTCAATCCTTCTGCAGAAATAAAAAAACCTAAATACACCAAATATTCCTTCATGAATGAGCATTTCTTTAAGTTTATCAACAGTTTCTCTTGGTGCAGCTTCTTCAATACATAATTAAGATGCCTTAAATGTTCCTCTTTAGTTTTGCTGAAAACTAATATATTATCCAGATACACTATCACAAATTTACCAATGAATTCCTTCAATACTTCATTCATAAGTATCATAAAAGTACTAGGTGCATTTGAAAACCCAAAAGGCATGACCATCCATTCATATAGTCCTTCATTTTTTTTAAAGGCAGTTTTCCACTCATCACCCTCTCTTATTCTAATCTGATGATATCCACTTTTTAAATCTATCTTTGAAAAATATTTAGCACTGCTCAAACAATCCATTAAATCCTCAACTCTGGGCAAAGGGAATTTGTAACTGATTGTTATCTTATTGATTTCTCTGGAATCAGTACACATCCTCCAGCCTCCATCTTTCGTTGGGCTCAATACTGCTGGTACTGCACATGGAATCAAACTCTCTCTGATCAGTCCCTTGTCCACCAATTCCTGTACTTGTGTCCTGATTTCCTCATTTTATGTGGGAGTCATTCTGTAGGCTACCTTATTTGGCAGATTTGAACCAGGGATAAAATCTATCTGATGGCTGATCTTTCTCACAGGTGGCAGCTCATCAGGTAAATCATCCACAACAATGTCACAATAATTGTCTAACATCTCTTGGATTTCTATTGGCAAATCAGAAATCTTTGTAGAAGTAAGAACTACTTTAGCTTTGCAAACTAAAGCAAAGATTACCTCTTCTTCTTCCATCTACTACAGATATTCCTTCCCGCTCAGCAACAAGGTCTTTGGATCAATCACTCCGCTTGATGGCTCTCCTTCTTCCATTGGTATCAATGTATGATGTACCCCATCCTTGAAGAACTTGTAAGTGTTCATCTTGCCATCATGCACCGCTGCTCTGTCAAACTGCCAAGGTCTACCCAGTAGTATGTGACACACATCCATGGGAATTACATCACACAGGACCTTATCTTTGTATTTTCCCATTTGCAGCTCTATCTCACACTATTCTTTTACAATCAGTTGGTGCCATTTATGCAGCCAGGACACCCTATAAGGAGTTGGATGCTCCCTTGTCTTTAGCTTCAACTTCTCTATCACCTCAGTGGAAACCAGATTGTCTGTGCTGCCACTATCAATGACTAGCTGGTAGCATTTTCCCTGGACTTTGAATATGCTCCTAAACAAAGTCTTCCTTTGTGCAGGCAAAGTGACCTCTTTGGTTTGCTTCAATAGGACCTTGTTAACCACCAAGGACTCTCCCCTTTCTGGTAGAATTTATTCTTCAATTGCTACCTCTTCTCCAGCCTGGGAAACAACAACATTTCTTGGACCAGCACCCACATTCTCTAGGCACTCATAGTGCTTATGTCCCACTTGCTGACATCTATAGCACCTCACTTCTCTACCTCTGCCTCTACCTCCTCTTCCTCTATAATAATCCCTTCTGCCTCTTGCATCATCCTCTGCATATGCATTCTGAGGTGAGCTATTGTTAGCTCCATCCCTCGGTGTAGTAGGCTTTCCTCTACCACCCTGACTTCCCTTTCCACGGAAATTACCTCTCTTTTTCGCAGAATGCTTCCTCAGGAGTTTCTATTTTTCTTTCAAGGCCATCTAATAGGCCTCTTCAAATGTCTTAGGAGACAGAAGACCAATCTCATCTTGGATCTCCAGCTTGAGACCATTCACATACCTGGCAGTCTTCTCTAGTGTGTCTTGGAATTGCCCAGCTCTTATGCTCACTTTGTAGAATTCTTCTGTATATTCCTTTACTGTCAGCAACCTCTGTCTCAGGTTATGCATTTGCCTAAAAAATGTTAGCTGATAATCACTAGGCAAGAACTTACCTTTTAAATTAGCCATCATTCTGGTCTAGCTCTTGATAGGATGCTTGCCAACTCTCCTCCTTTCTGCCTGCACTCCATCCCACCAAAGTGCAGCATGTCCCTTCAGCTTTGTTACTGCAAACTTGAACTTCTTATCCTCACTAATTTCTTCATAGTCAAAGCACTTGTTCATTTCATTAATCCAGTCCACCAGTTCCTCTGGATTCAGTCCCCCTGCAAAAATTGACACTTCAATCCTGAGCTTAACTGCAGACCCCAGAACAGTTCTGAGGAGCCTCATGTAAGGAGGAATCTCAACATTTTCTTCCGCTTCTTCTAATTCAGGTTCACTGATGTCTTCAGGATCTCTGCACTGTCTTCGCTCCATGGCATCCATTCTGGCGTCGAACCTCTGCAAAATTCCCAACACTTCTGCATTGGCAACAGGTCCGCCTCTCCTTCTGCCAGCACCTCTACCAACTCGGATTGCCATGTTAATTGTCTGCAAAAACAACTTAAAAACAACAGCTCTGATACCACAAATGACAACAACAAGTCTGACGGTCGGCCCCTAAGGAGAGATGGTCTGCTATTGTCGCTCTGTCAGCATTTCCTTGCTAAAACCTTGTTCTCCTCCTCCACGTGGTCTTCCCCAACTTCTTCAGTTTTATCTATCAAACTTGAGTAATTCGATAAATAAACATATTCAACAACCTTTGAAAATTAAAACATATCTCTCGGGCTTTATATTCTACCACCAAACCTTATAACCAAGGGTTTAATCCTTTGAACTTTATATAAATACCCGATGCTTTTTTTAAACAAATGACCTTGTAATAAACCTTTGGCTCCGGGCCCCACATCTATAATCAATAGCCCAATCAAATACATGCCCCGTGCCTTGGTTATCCTTCTTGCAACTTTCGAACACGATTACCACTCGATTAGCCTTCCTCCAGATCGACAACTTACCTCAATATCACGCGAGCTCCGATGTCAAACGTTAACGTGCGATGGCAATGTGAAAAGACAGTTTTTGGGGTCCCACCTTAGCTACATGTGCACTGTTCTATGGAATTGCTTCCAGTTTGAAAATACCGCTTATCTCCGCAAAAGCGGTGCGATATGGCAGTCCGGTTTCGCTAATCCACTCATGGGTTTGGAACAGTGATTAACCATGGGTTAATCACCTTCCTTCCTATGATCTCCATTTTTTAACTCAGGTCGGGCCTTGGTTCCAGATTTAATTAACGATAAACAGATTTATCTCTTTATTTAGCGGGATTTCCACTATCATTAAACAGAGTTCAATGAGCACGATTTTACACACACACTTCATCTACGGTTGGTATTTAATTCATAGAGCTCATTCGAACAAATTGAGAGAACCAGTAGGCAGAGGGATGCGAAGGCTGTACAACAGTTCCATTCAGAAATTATATACGCACAGAGTTCAACCGCCTCACAGTTAAACAAATTTCCTCACAAACATCAGTTCAAGACAGTTTGATAATCAGCAAGAATTGAAATTCATTCAACCAGAAGCAATTTCGTAACACACAAATTTTATTGCAGAAAATCTCTCTCCCTCAATGAGATCTGGGGGTTTACATATATACATAAACATGTGTCTCTTCGGTTCCTCTGCGAGGACCATTTAGCAAATTAAAAGCCTAATTACAATTATTCATATAGCTGGAACATGACAGTTGGACTAGACCTAACTATTCGACTTCTACTAATCCTAACTGATCTAAATGCAACAGGCAACTGAGGTATTGACACCTAGCTGTTACAGTGCAAATGATT